>WNWK01010916.1:32500-67522 GCA_009830355.1 Cherax destructor
TGAATACAGGACCAGACACTGAAGACAGGACCAGACACTGAAGACAGGACCAGACACTGAAGACAGGACCAGACACTGAGGGGAGGACCAGGCACTGAGGGGAGGACCAGGCACTGAGGACAGGACCAGGCACTGAGGACAGGACCAGGCACTGAGGACAGGACCAGGCACTGAAGACAGGACCAGGCACTGAGGACAGGACCAGGCACTGAGGACAGGACCAGACACTGAAGACAGGACCAGACACTGAAGACAGGACCAGACACTGAAGACAGGACCAGACACTGAGGGGAGGACCAGGCACTGAGGACAGGACCAGGCACTGAGGACAGGACCAGGCACTGAAGACAGGACCAGGCACTGAGGACAGGACCAGGCACTGAAGACAGGACCAGGCACTGAGGACAGGACCAGGCACTGAGGACACGACCAGGCACTGAAGACAGGACCAGATACTGAAGACAAGACCAGGCACTGAGGACAGGACCAAGCACTGAGGACAGGACCAGGCACTGAGGACAGGACCAGGCACTGAGGACAGGACCAGGCACTGAAGACAGGACCAGGCACTGAAGACAGGACCAGGCACTGAAGACAGGACCAGGCACTGAATATAAGCTAGACTATTTTAAAGAAAACGGTGTAGGTGCACAATAAGCGTTAATAAATTTATTTACGTTGGTAATATAGAACAATTGGAATAATTCGACTATATGTATATATATATATATATATATATATATATATGCAAAAAGATCACAGTAAACAGGTGATATCAAAATATGCAAGAAAACCACTATGAAAAATAGAAGAATTCCAAGCGCTTTCGTGACTGGATATAGTTCCTTGATAATGTGAGTAGTCACGAAAGCGCTTGGAATTCTTCTATTTTTCATAGTGGTTTTCTTGCATATATATATATATATATATATATATATATATATATATATATATATATATATAGTGTATATATATAATGTGTGTGTGTGTGTGTGTGTGTGTGTCGTGCCGAATAGGTAAAATTGGTTAATTTAGGAAGAACTCATTTAAAATTAAGTCCTAAAATTTTATCTTATACGTTTAAATATATATAATTTTAATTTACGTTAATGTAAAAAAAATAATAATTTTGTACCAGAAGAACCTTAGAAAATTTACCTAACCTTATTATAACAAGAGCAATTTAATTTAGCCTAATCCAACAAAATATATGTTAGATAAGTTTACAATAATTTAATAATAAACAAACACAATGAAATATATTTTTTCGTTAGGTTCAGAATGATTTTTGCAAAATTATTGCACAGACCGGGCCGCAGGGGCGTTGACCCCTGGAACTCTCTCCAGGTAAACTCTCTCCAGGTCTCCAGGTACACAAGTTTTCGCTTGCCTTATTCGGCAAGAAGAGCGTTGCTATTTAAGCCAAATTCGCAAGTTTTACCTGTATATATATATATATATATATATATATATATATATATATATATATATATATATATATATATATATATATATATATATATATATATATATATATTTATATATATATATATATAAGTTGTGATTGAATGTATTATCCTTGTTGTATGTGCCAAGTATTGTATTAATATATTGTCCTTGGTGTTTGTGCTGAAGACTGTAGTAAGATGTTCATCAGTCTTGTTCATCTTGTCTTGTGAACACAATACATACTTCCTCAAGGTTCAACCTTCATACTCCATCGCCTTGAAGTGATTCTATTTTTGGAACGGGTTTTTGCGAAACGACGAACTTCAGTCATGTGTTTTAGATAAGGTTAACATAGGTTTCTGAGGTAAGGGAGACAGATGGAGGGGCGGGCTCTGTTCTGCACTTGAAGGGGGTTATATACCAGACTCCAAAATCGTTAGAAATGCTACGCACAGCGTGACGACTCTCAAAATTGTAGTGCTGGACATGGTCATGTCTCCTACACTACTTCCTACAATGATGCATTAAATGCAACTCCGAGTCATGGGAAATGCGACTATTACTTAGGAAACACTTATATAATAATGTGGGGGAAAAGTCTTTCTTCATGTTATTACTATCGGTAGGTTAATTTCCTTTAGAATCATTAGGTCCTCTTCTCTAGTATGTTATCCATAGTAGTCAAGTAACTAACTGCTAAGTACCTGCTTACTGTTAGACGAGGAGGAGGAGGAGGCAGCAGACGTGTGAGGGAGACTTGGCCATACATGTTGTCTCACGTTGCTGTGGTCACGAGGACTGTGAGCACATGACTGTGTTATGTTGGAAGCTGTGTGACGGAATGTTGCTGGCTGAGGTGAGGCACTCTTGTTTACGTTCACACACACACACACACACACACACACACACACACACACACACACACACACACACAAACTGACGTGTATACTATGCAAAGTTATGGAGAAGATTATCAGGAGTACTATATCGAAAGGTTATTTGTGTCTCTTGGTAGCGGGAATGCAATGATAAGGCTTCGGAGGCTTCTTACTTTATTTGAATACTGTGTAGGGTACACAGGCTGTGTGTTTTGTGCCCATGGCCCGGGGGGCCATGCCCATTGCGAGAGAGAAAGAGGGGTAGCCTGTTGTCTGTGTGATGTCTGGACGCCAAGTGAGAAAGGAACATGGTGGCGCTGACTGAGGTGAGTATGCCTATAGGTGGCAGCACAAGCATGGCGCGAAATATGAACTCAGCTGGCAGACAGCATGGGCTGTCTATGCAGACAGTACAGGCTGTCTACAGGAGGAGTGGTGGAGCACCTGGAACGGAACAAGATTATAAACGACAACCAGCACGGATTCATGGAAGGCAAATCCTGTGTCACAAACCTTCTAGAGTT
Organism: Cherax destructor; assembly: GCA_009830355.1. Classification (NCBI taxonomy): domain Eukaryota; kingdom Metazoa; phylum Arthropoda; class Malacostraca; order Decapoda; family Parastacidae; genus Cherax; species Cherax destructor. The sequence goes on from WNWK01010916.1 coordinate 35,352, forward strand.
TCATGACAAAGTAACAGAAGTAAGACACGAGAGAGAGGGGTGGGTTGACTGCATTTTCTTGGACTGCAAAAAGGTCTTCGACACAGTTCCTCACAAGAGATTAGTGCAGAAGCTAGAGAATCAGGCGCGTATAACAGGAAGGGCACTGCAATGGATCAGAGAATACCTGACAGGGAGGCAACAACGAGTCATGGTACGTGATGAGGAATCACAGTGGGCGCCTGTGACGAGTGGGGTCCCACAGGGGTCAGTCCTATGACCAGTGCTATTTTTGGTATATGTGAATGACATGATGGAAGGGATAGACTGAAGTGTCCCTGTTCGCAGATGATGTGAAGTTAATGAGGAGAATTAAATTAGATGAGGATCTGGCAGGACTACAAAGAGACCTGAACAGGCTGGACACGTGGTCCATCAAGTGGCTTCTCGAATTTAACCCCGCTAAATGCAAAGTCATAATGATCGGGGAAGGGCAAAGAAGACCGCAGACAGAGTATAGGCTAGGTGGCCAAAGACTGCAAACCTCACTCAAGGAGAAAGGTCTTGGGGTGAGTATAACACCGAGCATGTAACTGCTGCAGCATACGGGCGCCTGGCAAACCTAAGAATAGCGTTCCGATACCTTAGTAAGGAATCGTTCAAGACACTGTACACCGTGTACGTCACGCCCATACTGGAATATGCAGCACCAGTTTGGAACCCACACCTTGTCAAGCACGTCAAGAAATTAGAGAAAGTGCAAAGGTTTGCAACAAGGCTAGTTCCGGAGCTAAGGGAAATGTCCTATGAAGAAAGGTTAAGGGAAATCGGCCTGACGATACTGGAGGACAGGAGGGTTAGAGAAGACATGATAACGACATACAAAACACTGTGTGGAATAGTGGATAGAGACAGGATGTTCCAGAGATGGGACACAGAAACAAGGGTTCACAATTGGAAGTTGAAGACTCAGACGAGTCAGAGGGATGTTAGGAAGTATTTCTTCAGTCATAGAGTTGTCAGGAAGTGGAATAGTCTAGCAAGTGATGTAGTGGAGGCAGAAACCATACATACTACAGGAGAGTTAAGTGACAGAACTGACTACAGGAGAGTTAAGTGAAAGAACTGACTACAGGAGAGCTAAGTGACAGGACACTACAGGAGAGTTAATTGACAGAACTGACTACAGGAGAGTTAAGTGACAGAATTGACTACAGAAGAGTTAAGTGACAGGACTGACTACAGAAGAGTTAAGTAACAGGAATGACTACAGGAGAGTTAAGTGACAGAACTGACTACAGGAGAGTTAGGTGACAGAACTGACTACAGGAGAGCTAAGTGACAGGACACTACAGGAGAGTTAATTGACAGAACTGACTACAGGAGAGTTAAGTAACAGAACTGACTACAGGAGAGTTAAGTGACAGGACTGACTACAGGAGAGTTAATTGACAGGACTGACTACAGGAGAGTTAAGTGACAGAACTGACTACAGGAGAGTTAGGTGACAGAACTGACTACAGGAGAGCTAAGTGACAGGACACTACAGGAGAGTTAATTGACAGAACTGACTACAGAAGAGTTAAGTAACAGAACTGACTACAGGAGAGTTAAGTGACAGGACTGACTACAGGAGAGTTAATTGACAGAACTGACTACAGGAGAGGTAAGTGACAGAACTGACTACAGGAGAGTTAAGTTACAAGCACAGCTCTTCACTAACTCTGTATAAAGAAGGTATGTGGACAAGGCTGGGGAGACAGTGAAGGTGGCGGTAGTATTGTGGCAGTGAGACAGTGAAGGTGGCGGTAGTATTGTGGCAGTGAGACAGTGAAGGTGGCGGTAGTATTGTGGCAGTGAGACAGACAGACAGGCAGACAGCGTAACACTACCAGCCGGTAACCTTCACTTGTATAGTGGACACACACATTCACTTCTCGACCCCCACGGGCGCTACTTATCACTACACAGTGTGTACCTGATAACGGAATAGACGTGAGTAACTGGCGTGCGGCAGGAGAGCTTGTGACCGCTTAGTGAGAAATATTGAACGCTCCGTACGGCACTTCGCAAAGTGACAAGTCCAGTGGTGGGTGTGCCATCATTCACGTTCCTTCTGCAGGTGTTGAGCGGGGGGGGGGGGGTCAGGGGGGATGAGGAGGGGAGGAAGGTGCCGAAAGCATCCCACTGCACTTGACTGTCAACTGAGTCAGGGTCACCTCTGCCTGTGGCTGCCATAGCTATCAGTCAGTTGGCTGTCACTGTGCTGCACACCTGCCAACACTAAGCACTAACTGCAAGGTTGTTTCTGCTAGGTGATCCTCACCTCCACATTCACCTGGATGTGGACCTCCACATTCACCTGGATGTGGACCTCCACATTCACCTGGATGTGGACGTCCACATTGACGATGTCACCATCCATTCTCCTCATCCTTCACGAGACTCAACCCCGAGCACTTACTTCGTACTCAATCACTAGGTTCAACCCCGAGCACTTACTTCGTACTCAATCACTAGGTTCAACCCCGAGCACTTACTTCGTACTCAATCACTAGGTTCAACCCCGAGCACTTACTTCGTACTCAATCACTAGGTTCAACCCCGAGCACTTACTTCGTACTCAATCACTAGGTTCAACCCTTAGCACTTACTTCGTACTCAATCACTAGGTTCAACCCCTAGCACTTACTTGGTACTCAATCACTAGGTTCAACCCCGAGCACTTACTTCGTACTCAATCACTAGGTTCAACCCTGAGCACTTACTTCGTACTCAATCACTAGGTTCAACCCCTAGCACTTACTTCGTACTCAATCACTAGGTTCAACCCCGAGCACTTACTTCGTACTCAATCACTAGGTTCAACCCCGAGCACTTACTTCGTACTCAATCATTAGGTTCAACCCTGAGCACTTACTTGGTACTCAATCACTAGGTTCAACCCCGAGCACTTACTTCGTACTCAATCACTAGGTTCAACCCTGAGCACTTACTTCGTACTCAATCACTAGGTTCAACCCCGAGCACTTACTTCGTACTCAATCACTAGGTTCAACCCCTAGCACTTACTAGGTACTGAATCGCCAGACTCAACGCAACCACTCACAAGGTACTCAGTCACCAGGCTCAACCGCTAGCACTTGGTACTCAGTCACCAGGCTCAACCGCTAGCACTTGGTACTCAGTCACCAGGCTCAACCGCTAGCACTTGGTACTCAGTCACCAGGCTCAACCGCTAGCACTTGGTACTCAGTCACCAGGCTCAACCGCTAGCACTTGGTACTCAGTCACCAGGCTCAACCGCTAGCACTTGGTACTCAGTCACCAGGCTCAACCGCTAGCACTTGGTACTCAGTCACCAGGCTCAACCGCTACATGGTACTAGTCACCAGGCTCAACCGCTAGCACTTGGTACTCAGTCACCAGGCTCAACCGCTAGCACTTGGTACTCAGTCACCAGGCTCAACCGCTAGCACTTGGTACTCAGTCACCAGGCTCAACCGCTAGCACTTGGTACTCAGTCACCAGGCTCGACAGCGACCTGATCAACAGTCAGTAGAAATTTCACTCAGTTCGCCTCCCAGTCTTCAGATGAACCCTGAGTCTCCTCATACCACTTGGTGCTCTCTAACCCATACGAATTTAACGCTTCTAGATAAAAAGCCGTGCTTCGGTTCATTCCAATTTTCACCCTTTTAACGTTAAGAAGAATTTCCTTAACATTACTGAGATTCATATGACTTCTCATCTTCCGTCTATGTTCACTCCAACACTGGTGGTGAGTCACACTCCAACACTGGTAGTCAGTGTTGGTGAGTCACACTCTAACACTGGTAGTCAGTGTTGGTGAGTCACACTCCAACACTGGTAGTCAGTGTTGGTGAATCACACTCCAACACTGGTAGTCATTGTTGGTGAGTCCCACCAACACTGGTAGTCAGTGTTGGTGAATCACACCAACACTTGTAGTCAGTGTTGGTGAGTCCCACCAACACTGGTAGTCAGTGTTGGTGAATCACAACAACACTGGTAGTCATTGTTGGTGAGTCACAATCAACCTCCCCCCTCAAGGGAGGGTCCTTGATGCTGGTGAAGGGTTCTTGATCTAAGGAATTAGACCTGTGCTTCCTCAGGGGTTACATAACCACTACGAGTGTGGCTCCACGCGAATATAATAATAATAATAATAATAATAAATAATAATAATGATAATAATAATAACAATAATAATAATAAATACTGCCACTTATCTTCCATTTCATCTTCACCTTGTGCTTAATAGATCATGCTAGGTGACTCTCCCGTCACCTGGTCTCACCTAGGTGAACCTGTGATGCCCCAAGACGGGCAGCCGTCATCATTTTCATGGTTTTTTTCCTTCAGCGATCATCCATGTGTCGAGTGACTAGCGTTATCAGTAGCTTCTCACATGATACCATCACTGTGAAAATAAAGTCAATTGTATCGGAAAGTTTCGGCAGATAGATGACTTCTTCTTCAACTTTTTCCTCTACGGTTGATTCCTTAATGCGTTCGTACCGTCGTCTGTCAGATAAAGATAATGCTGAGAGAAAACTTTGGATTGAGTGTGAGTGTGTGTGTGTGTGTGATTGTGTGTGTGTGTGTGTGTGTGTATGTGTGTGTGTGTGTGTGTGTGTGTGTGTGTGTGTGTGTGTATGTGTGTGTGTGTGTGTGTGTGTTTTTGTGAGAGAGAGGCTGACCAGGCTAGCACCAGAGGAGCCTGGTCCATGGCTGGGCTCCGGGAGTTTAAATACTCTCGAAGCTCATCAAAGGTATTTCAAAGGAGAGAGAGAGAAGGAGGGAAGATACTGAGGAGTGAGAAGTGAGTGGGTGATGGGTCATGTACAGTATCAGTAAGGAGGCTCTAACAACAACAATAACAATTACAAGAGTAACAACAGCAGCAGCATCAACACAGTAGTATCAACACAGCAGCATCAACACAGCAGCATCAACACAGTAGTATCAACACAGCAGCATCAACACAGCAACATCAACACAGCAACATCAACACAGCAGCATCAACACAGTAGTATCAACACAGCAGCATCAACACAGTAGTATCAACACAGCAGCATCAACACAACAGCATCAACACAGCAACATCAACACAGCAACATCAACACAGCAGCATCAACACAGTAGTATCAACACAGCAGCATCAACACAGTAGTATCAACACAGCAGCATCAACACAGCAGCATCAACACAGCAACATCAACACAGCAACATCAACACAGCAGCATCAACACAGTAGTATCAACACAGCAGCATCAACACAGTAGTATCAACACAGCAGCATCAACACAGCAGCATCAACACAGTAGTATCAACACAGCAACATCAACACAGCAGCATCAACACAGCAGCATCAACACAGCAGCATCAACAAAGTAGTATCAACACAGCAGCATCAACACAGTAGTATCAACACAGCAGCATCAACACAGCAGCATCAACACAGCAGCATCAACACAGCAGCATCAACACAGCAGCATCAACACAGCAGCATCAACACAGTAGTATCAACACAGCAGCATCAACACAGCAACATCAACACAGCAGCATCAACATAGTAGTATCAACACAGCAGCATCAACACAGTAGTATCAACACAGTAGTATCAACACAGCAGCATCAACACAGCAGCATCAACACAGCAGCATCAACACAGCAACATCAACACAGCAGCATCAACACAGCAACATCAACACAGCAGCATCAACACAGTAGCATCAACACAGCAGCATCAACACAGCAGCATCAACACAGCAGCATCAACACAGCAACATCAACACAGCAGCATCAACACAGCAACATCAACACAGCAGCATCAACACAGTAGCATCAACACAGCAGCATCAACACAGCAACATCAACACAGCAGCATCAACACAGCAACATCAACACAGCAACATCAACACAGCAACATCAACACAGTAGTATCAACACAGCAGCATCAACACAGCAGGATCAACACAGCAGCATCAACACAGCAGCATCAACACAGCAACATCAACACAGCAGCATCAACACAGTAGCATCAACACAGTAGTATCAACACAGCAGCATCAACACAGTAGTATCAACACAGCAACATCAACACAACAGCATCAACACAGCAGCATCAACACAGTAGTATCAACACAGCAGCATCAACACAGCAGCATCAACACAGTAGTATAAACACAGCAGCATCAACACAGTAGTATCAACACAGCAGCATCAACACAGTAGTATCAACACAGCAGCATCAACACAGTAGTATCAACACAGCAGCATCAACACAGTAGTATCAACACAGCAGCATCAACACAGCAGCATCAACACAGTAGTATAAACACAGTAGCATCAACACAGCAGCATCAACACAGCAGCATCAACACAGTATTATTAACAGTGCCAATAAAAGTCCCATCAGTTGACAACACCAGTGTATATATTGTACTGTTCACCTACTCACCGTGACCTCCAGTGTGTGTATTGTACTGTTCACCTACTCACCGTGACCTCCAGTGTGTCTATTGTACTGTTCACCTACTCACCGTGACCTCCAGTGTGTCTATTGTACTATTCACATGCTCACCGTGACCTCCAGTGTGTGTATTGTACTATTCACATGCTCACCGTGACCTCCAGTGTGTGTATTGTACTATTCACATGCTCACCGTGACCTCCAGTGTGTGTATTGTACTGTTCACATGCTCACCGTGACCTCCAGTGTGTGTATTGTACTATTCACATGCTCACCGTGACCTCCAGTGTGTGTATTGTACTGTTCACATGCTCACCGTGACCTCCAGTGTGTGTATTGTACTATTCACATGCTCACCGTGACCTCCAGTGTGTGTATTGTACTGTTCACCTACCCACCGTGACCTCCAGTGACCCAAGTTATTCTTGTTGCTGAACATCGCAGCTTGACCTCTCCTGACCCCAACTTAACTGCATTCCAAATTATCTTCATGATCCGCCTTCCAGTGCCATTCGTCAAAATGAAATTGGGACGGGGAACGAAAACTTCCGAATCAAGAGACATAAAAATGTCCGATGGTTCTCTTAATTAAAAAGGCTTGTATTTATTTTACGACCATAATATTATTGTATGCTAAGAAAGTCGTTCAAGGCTGAAGAGAAGTTGTTGACCTGGAAAAGGCAGCAGAGATACCAGTTACTGTCAGCATAATTTAATCAGGCGTCTGATCAAATGATAGTGGGCAGAAGTATTTATATTTTGTTCATGGGGGAAAGTAAGCAAGGATATGTACACCAAGAGGTGTGTATCTCTCATGGTGTATGCACGCTGCCAGTTACCTTTGATCAGTATATTAGATGTTAAAGTATTCTTGACTGGTTGTCTACAGGTGACATTCAGCGTTAATAATCGCGTGGCTTTAAACCCGATGGAAATCCAAAGACCCCAATAGAAATTCGAGAACCCCAGTGGAAATACAAGGACCCCAATGGAAAAATAAGTCACTTTGTGAGACTTTTTGGGGTTATTCTAGGTAATTTACACTATATATGATAATTGTACTTATGTGTAACTGTGCCTAAATCAACTTACTTAACCAAGTGGGAGTTATAACGCAGAAACCTCTTCCCTCTCAGACCAGTGGGTCTGACCTGTGAGTCTGACCTGTGAGTCTGACCTGTGAGTTACCAGGTCACTATTTCCTCACCTTGCAGCAGTGTCAACAACTACCACATGTCTGTGAGAGACACTACCTCCTGTGGCAAGTGTCCAGCTTCCTGCCACACCACCTCCTGTGGCAAGTGTCCAGCTTCCTGCCACACCACCTTCTGTGGCAGCTGTCCAGCTTCCTGCCACACCACCTCCTGTGGCAGGTGTCCAGCTTCTCGCCACACCACCTCCTGTGGCAGGTGCCCAGCTTCCTGCCACACCACCTCCTGTGGCAGGTGCCCAGCTTCCTGCCACACCACCTCCTGTGGCAACTGTCCAGCTTCCTGCCACACCACCTCCTGTGGCAGGTGTCCAGCTTCTTGCCACACCTCCTCCTGTGGCAGGTGTCCAGCTTCCTGCCACACCACCTCCTGTGGCAGGTGTCCAGCTTCCTGCCACACCACCTCCTGTGGCAGGTGTCCAGCTTCTCGCCACACCACCTCCTGTGGCAGGTGCCCAGCTTCCTGCCACACCACCTCCTGTGGCAGGTGCCCAGCTTCCTGCCACACCACCTCCTGTGGCAACTGTCCAGCTTCCTGCCACACCACCTCCTGTGGCAGGTGTCCACCCAGTGTCGGGAATTTTACCAACGAATACAGTAAGAGCAACGATGGCAGTGTCTGGGATGAGCCAGGCTGTAATGTCTTCATGCTGACTGCCAGCCTGCACAGCCTGCCTGCTGCTGCTGCTGCAACACCTCAATCATGATAAAGGCTGACAGTCATCACAGGTCAGGCTGACGGTCATCACAGGTCTGGTTGAAAGTCATCACAGGTCAGGTTGAAGGTCATCACAGGTCATATGGAAGGTCGTCACTGTAAACTATGACCTTCATGATCTTCCACCTGACCTATGATGACCTTCAACTTGACCTGTGATGACCTTCCTTGTGCCACTGGCATTTGTTTGAGGGTTGCCGTCAAGCGCCTGAATCATGGTCCTGAGACCTAGTGGCCCTGCTTGGAGGTCACAACCACGGAGTGACCACCACGCGGTCATCACCACGGAGTCACCACCACGGAGTCACTACCACCGGATCACCACCACGCGGTCATTAGCACCACGGAGTCACTACCACGGGGTCACCACCACGGAGTCACCATCACAGGGTCACCACCACGGGATCACCACCACGCGGTCATCACCACCAAGTCACCACCATGCTGTCATCACCACGGGGTCACCGCCACGGAGTCACCACCACGGGGTCACCACCCCGGAGTCACCACCACGTTGTCACCACCACGGGGTCACCACCATGCTGTCATCACCACGGGGTCACCGCACGGAGTCACCACCACGTTGTCACCACCACGGGGTCACCGCCACGGGGTCACCACCACGGGGTCACCACCCCGGAGTCACCACCACGGGGGTCACCACCACGGGGTCACCACCACGGAGTCACCATCACAGGGTCACCACCACACCAGCCTGGTGTTATAACACTGGTTGCCAGTAGAACATAAGACAGTGCAACCCTTGAGTAAGTAAATAAGTAAGTTATATAATCAGTGGTACACATTAAGTACAGTTAGCATACAGAGTGTAAATTACCCACCATCATAACCCAAGAAAAGTCAGTCAGAGTTACCTGTTTTGTCTAGTAGACACTGGTCACAGGAAGACTGTTTCATGCTTCAAAGTATGTGTGCTCTGTACACGTGTACAGTTTGTACACATATGTACCAGTACCATGTACCCATCATTATATCATTTGTCTGCCACACGACGTCCATCGGCAGAGTTCAGGGAAGGCTCATCATTCACCCTTCTTTCATATCTCCATCTCTTCCATTCTCTTCCTCATCCTGTCCCTTCTTCCTGCCCCTCCATCCCTCCTCCCACTCTTCCTCATCCTACCTATCCCTTCTTCTTAGCCCCGCCCCCCATCCCTCTTGGAGCCTGGGATAAAGAAGGAGGGAAGCCGGTCTTGGAAGACCGGTGGTGGTTAGATTTACAATATCCTGGGTGTGTGTGTGTGTTGATCCTCAGCTCTGTAACCCCTTTCATTACTGATTGTCTTCCTACCACGCTCCCTCCTTCCCTTCCTCGTTCCCCCCCCATCTTTCTCTCTTCCCTACGCAGAATTCAGAACACACACCTGTTCAGCACTTCATGAAATACAGTTGATCTCTCTCTCTCTCTCGCCTTCTCTCTACATTAATGCTTATCTTTTCAGATAAGGCAAAGATAACATGTTATCAGTACTATAATTAGTCTCCTTCCATCACTGGTAAGTGTAGCCTAGTAGTGTAGTAATGGAGCCTGATAGTGTAGTGATGGAGCCTAGTAGTGTAGTAATGGAGCCTGATAGTGTAGTGATGGAGCCTGATAGTGTAGTGATGGAGCCTGATAGTGTAGTGATGGAGCCTGATAGTGTAGTGATGGAGCCTGATAGTGTAGTGATGGAGCCTGGTAGTGTAGTGATGGAGCCTGGTAGTGTAGTGATGGAGCCTGGTAGTGTAGTGATGGAGCCTGATAGTGTAGTGATGGAGCATGGTAGTGTAGTGATGGAGCCTGGTAGTGTAGTGATGGAGCCTGATAGTGTAGTGATGGAGCCTGGTAGTGTAGTGATGGAGCCTGATAGTGTAGTGATGGAGCCTGATAGTGTAGTAATGGAGCCTGGTAGTGTAGTAATGGAGCCTGATAGTGTAGTGATGGAGCCTGGATGTAGGATGAGCCTGATAGTGTAGTGATGGAGCCTGATAGTGTAGTGATGGAGCCTGATAGTGTAGTGATGGAGCCTGGTAGTGTAGTGATGGAGCCTGGTAGTGTAGTGATGGAGCCTGATAGTGTAATGATGGAGACTGATAGTGTAGTGATGGAGCCTGATAGTGTAGTGATGGAGCATGGTAGTGTAGTGATGGAGCCTGGTAGTGTAGTGATGGGGCCTGATAGTGTAGTGATGGAGCCTGGTAGTGTAGTGATGGAGCCTGATAGTGTAGTGATGGAGCCTGATAGTGTAGTGATGGAGCCTGATAGTGTAGTGATGGGCCTGATAGTGTAGTGATGGAGCCTGTAGTGTAGTGATGGAGCCTGATAGTGTAGTGATGGAGCCTGATAGTGTAGTGATGGAGCCTGATAGTGTAGTGATGGAGCCTGGTAGTGTAGTGATGGAGCCTGATAGTGTAGTGATGGAGCATGGTAGTGTAGTGATGGAGCCTGATAGTGTAGTGATGGAGCCTGGTAGTGTAGTGATGGAGCCTGGTAGTGTAGTGATGGGGCCTGATAGTGTAGTGATGGAGCCTGGTAGTGTAGTGATGGAGCCTGGTAGTGTAGTGATGGGGCCTGATAGTGTAGTGATGGAGCCTGATAGTGTAGTGATGGAGCCTGGTAGTGTAGTGATGGGGCCTGATAGTGTAGTGATGGAGCCTGGTAGTGTAGTGATGGAGCCTGATAGTGTAGTGATGGAGCCTGATAGTGTAGTGATGGAGCCTGATAGTGTAGTGATGGAGCCTGGTAGTGTAGTGATGGAGCCTGATAGTGTAGTGATGGAGCCTGATAGTGTAGTGATGGAGCCTGATAGTGTAGTGATGGAGCATGGTAGTGTAGTGATGGAGCCTGATAGTGTAGTGATGGAGTCTGGTAGTGTAGTGATGGAGCCTGGTAGTGTAGTGATGGGGCCTGATAGTGTAGTGAGGGAGCCTGGTAGTGTAGTGATGGAGCCTGGTAGTGTAGTGATGGAGCCTGGTAGTGTACTGATGGAGCCTGATAGTGTAGTGATGGAGCCTGGTAGTGTACTGGTGGAGCCTGATAGTGTAGTGATGGAGCCTGGTAGTGTAGTGATGGAGCCTGATAGTGTAGTAATGGAGCCTGATAGTGTAGTGATGGAGCCTGATAGTGTAGTGATGGAGCCTGATAGTGTAGTGATGGAGCCTGGTAGTGTAGTGATGGAGCCTGGTAGTGTAGTGATGGAGCCTGATAGTGTAGTAATGGAGCCTGATAGTGTAGTGATGGAGCCTGATAGTGTAGTGATGGAGCATGGTAGTGTAGTGATGGAGCCTGGTAGTGTAGTGATGGAGCCTGGTAGTGTAGTGATGGGGCCTGATAGTGTAGTGATGGAGCCTGGTAGTGTAGTGATGGAGCCTGATAGTGTAGTGATGGAGCCTGATAGTGTAGTGATGGAGCCTGATAGTGTAGTGATGGGGCCTGATAGTGTAGTGATGGAGCCTGGTAGTGTAGTGATGGAGCCTGATAGTGTAGTGATGGAGCCTGATAGTGTAGTGATGGAGCCTGATAGTGTAGTGATGGAGCCTGGTAGTGTAGTGATGGAGCCTGATAGTGTAGTGATGGAGCATGGTAGTGTAGTGATGGAGCCTGATAGTGTAGTGATGGAGCCTGGTAGTGTAGTGATGAAGCCTGGTAGTGTAGTGATGGGGCCTGATAGTGTAGTGATGGAGCCTGGTAGTGTAGTGATGGAGCCTGGTAGTGTAGTGATGGGGCCTGATAGTGTAGTGATGGAGCCTGATAGTGTAGTGATGGAGCCTGGTAGTGTAGTGATGGAGCCTGATAGTGTAGTGATGGAGCCTGGTAGTGTAGTGATGGAGCCTGATAGTGTAGTGATGGAGCCTGATAGTGTAGTGATGGAGCATGGTAGTGTAGTGATGGGGCCTGATAGTGTAGTGATGGAGCCTGGTAGTGTAGTGATGGAGCCTGGTAGTGTACTGATGGAGCCTGATAGTGTAGTGATGGAGCCTGGTAGTGTACTGGTGGAGCCTGATAGTGTAGTGATGGAGCCTGGTAGTGTACTGATGGAGCCTGATAGTGTAGTAATGGAGCCTGATAGTGTAGTGATGGCGCCTGATAGTGTAGTAATGGAGCCTGATAGTGTAGTGATGGAGCCTGGTAGTTTAGTAATGGAGCCTGATAGTGTAGTGATGGAGCCTGATAGTGTAGTAATGGAGCCTGATAGTGTAGTGATGGAGCCTGATAGTGTAGTGATGGCGCCTGGTAGTTTAGTAATGGAGCCTAATAGTGTAGTAATGGAGCCTGGTAGTGTATTAATGGAGCCTGATAGTGTAGTAATGGAGCCTGATAGTGTAGTGATGGCGCCTGATAGTGTAGTGATGGAGCCTGATAGTGTGGTGATGGCGCCTGATAGTGTAGTGATGGAGCCTCATAGTGTAGTGATGGAGCCTGATAGTGTAGTAATGGAGCCTGGTAGTGTAGTAATGGAGCCTGATAATGTAGTGATGGCGCCTAATAGTGTAGTGATGGAGCCTGATAGTGTGGTGATGGCGCCTGATAGTGTAGTAATGGAGCCTGATAGTGTGGTGATGGAGCCTGATAGTGTAGTGATGGAGCCTGATAGTGTAGTGATGGAGCCTGATAGTGTAGTAATGGAGCCTGATAGTGTAGTGATGGAGCCTGATAGTGTAGTGATGGAGCCTGATAGTGTAGTAATGGAGCCTGATAGTGTAGTAATGGAGCCTGATAGTGTAGTAATGGAGCCTGATAGTGTAGTGATGGAGCCTGATAGTGTAGTAATGGAGCCTGATAGTGTAGTAATGGAGCCTGATAGTGCAGTAATGGAGGCAGAGACCAGTGTTCCTCTTACATGGGGTCCCGGGCGAGGCGGCGTCCAGCCCCTTCCCCCTCATTTCAAAGGCTCAGACGATAATAACGTCTTTAAAACTTAATACGGAGGCCATTAGGCGGAATGCGGAGAAATATTTGCTTCCTGAACCCTCTATATATCAATTGCTGGTAGCGCCGTAGTGTTTGAAGTCGCTGTCTGTCTCACAGAAGAGTTAAAAGTTACTGCTAGCTAGAGTTATAACTCTAGCGTGTGTTACACCCGCCTTTTGGCCTCAAGTGAAGGAAGAGTGTTTGGTTTATGTGTTGGAGGCCATGGTTGGGTAACTTCAGCATTTTCTACTGTGAAAACATGGGCCAGTAGGCCTGCTGCAGTGCTCCTTCTGTTTTAGGTTTCTGCCTTCCTCCCTCAGCGGTACGGACTCAGCTGATAGGAGTCATATTTTTTTCGTACTATGTAATTACTTATATATTGAAATATTTGATTTGACTTCTAAGGTAGATCATGTTATTAAGCAAGATAGATCATGGTATCATGGTTGTTAAGCAAGGTAGGCCATGGTTGTTAAGCAAGGTAGTTCATGGTTATTAAGCAAGGTAGATCATGGTTATTAAGCAAGGTAGATCATGGTTGTTAAGCAAGGTAGATCATGGTTGTTAAGCAAGGTAGATCATGGTTGTTAAGCAAGGTAGATCATGGTTATTAAGCAAGGTAGATCATGATTGTTAAGCAAGGTAGATCATGGTTGTTAAGCAAGGTAGATCATGATTGTTAAGCAAGGTAGATCATGGTTGTTAAGCAAGGTAGATCATGATTATTAAGCAAGATAGATCATGGTTGTTAAGCAAGGTAGATCATGGTATCATGGTTGTTAAGCAAGGTAGGTCATGGTTGTTAAGCAAGGTAGTTCATGGTTATTAAGCAAGGTAGATCATGGTTATTAAGCAAGGTAGATCATGGTTGTTAAACAAGAGTAGATCATGGTTTTAAGAAGGTAGATCATGGTTGTTAAGCAAGGTAGATCATGATTATTAAGCAAGTAGATCATGATTGTTAAGCAAGGTAGATCATGTTATTAAGCAAGTAGATCATGATTGTTAAGCAAGGTAGATCATGGTTGTTAAGCAAGGTAGATCATGGTTATTAAGCAAGGTAGATCATGATTATTAAGCAAGGTAGATCATGGTTGTTAAGCAAGGTAGATCATGGTTGTTAAGCAAGGTAGATCATGGTTGTTAAGCAAGATAGATCATGGTTGTTAAGCAAGATAGGTCATGGTTATTAAGCAAGGTAGCTCATGGTTGTTAAGCAAGGTAGGTCATGGTTGTTAAGCAAGGTAGATCATGGTTGTTAAGCAAGATAGATCATGGTTCTTAAGCAAGGTAGATCATGGTTGTTAAGCAAGATAGGTCATGGTTATTAAGCAAGGTAGATCATGGTTGTTAAGCAAGGTAGATCATGGTTGTTAAGCAAGGTAGATCATGGTTTTAAGCAAGGTAGATCATGATTGTTAAGAAGGTAGATCATGGTTATTAAGCAAGGTAGATCATGATTGTTAAGCAAGGTAGATCATGGTTGTTAAGCAAGGTAGATCATGGTTATTAAGCAAGGTAGATCATGATTATTAAGCAAGATAGATCATGGTTGTTAAGCAAGGTAGATCATGGTTGTTAAGCAAGGTAGATCATGATTATTAAGCAAGGTAGATCATGGTTGTTAAGCAAGGTAGATCATGTTGTTAAGCTTAAAGGTAGAGATCATGATTATTAAGCAAGGTAGATCATGATTATTAAGCAAGGTAGATCATGATTATTAAGCAAGGTAGATCATGATTATTAAGCAAGATAGATCATGATTATTAAGCAAGGTAGATCATGATTATTAAGCAAGGTAGATCATGATTATTAAGCAAGGTAGATCATGGTTATTAAGCAAGGTAGATCATGATTATTAAGCAAGGTAGATCATGGTTATTAAGCAAGGTAGATCATGATTATTAAGCAAGGTAGATCATGGTTGTTAAGCAAGGTAGATCATGGTTATTAAGCAAGGTAGGTCATGATTATTAAGTAAGGTAGATCAGGATTATTAAGCAAGATAGATCATGATTATTAAGCAAGGTAGATCATGATTATTAAGCAAGATAGATCATGTTTTGTTAAGCAAGGTAGATCATGATTATTAAGCAAGGTAGATCATGATTATTAAGCAAGGTAGATCATGTGTGCAGGTATTAAGCAAGGTAGATCATGATTATTAAGCAAGGTAGATCATGAGGTGTTAGCAAGTAGATCATGGTTATTAAGCAAGGTAGATCATGGTTATTAAGCAAGGTAGATCATGGTTATTAAGCAAGGTAGATCATGCTGACAGGTGTGTCAAGAAGACATGTGTGCCAGGTGAGGTAGCTGACAGGTGTGTCAAGAAGACAGGTGTGCCAGGTGAGGTAGCTGACAGGTGTGTCAAGAAGACATGTGTGCCAGGTGAGGTAGCTGACAGGTGTGTCAAGAAGACATGTGTGCCAGGTGAGGTAGCTGACAGGTGTGTCAAGAAGACATGTGTGCCAGGTGAGGTAGCTGACAGGTGTGTCAAGAAGACATGTGTACCAGGTGAGGTAGCTGACAGGTGTGTCAAGAAGACAGGTGTGCCAGGTGAGGTAGCTGACAGGTGTGTCAAGAAGACATGTGTACCAGGTGAGGTAGCTGACAGGTGTGTCAAGAAGACAGGTGTGCCAGGTGAGGTAGCTGACAGGTGTGTCAAGAAGACAGGTGTGCCAGGTGAGGTAGCTGACAGGTGTGTCAAGAAGACAGGTGTGCCAGGTGAGGTACTGACAGGTATGTCAAGAAGACAGGTGTGCCAGGTGAGGTAGCTGACAGGTGTGTCAAGAAGACAGGTGTGCCAGGTGAGGTAGCTGACAGGTGTGTCAAGAAGACAGGTGTGCCAGGTGAGGTAGCTGACAGGTGTGTCAAGAAGACAGGTGTGCCAGGTGAGGTAGCTGACAGGTGTGTCAAGAAGACAGGTGTGCCAGGTGAGGTAGCTGACAGGTGTGTCAAGAAGACAGTGTGTGCCAGGTGAGGTAGCTGACAGTGTTCAAGAAGACAGTGTGCCAGGTGAGTAGCTGTACAGTGTTACTGTATAGCAGTGTAGTATGTAGCAGTGTGAGAGACAGTGTTGCCTTAGTGTAGGTGTGCGTGTGTCAGACACGTGTTTGTGTAGGTACGTGTTCTTGTATTGGCAGTGTGTTGACTTGTATAGGCACGTGTGTTGCTTTATTGACAGTGTGTCTTGATTGCAGTGTGTTGCTGTATTGACAGTGTGTGCTTGATTGCACGTGTGTTCTTGTATTGCACGTGTGTGTTGTATTGAGCATGTGTGTTGCTTGTATTGACAGTGTGTTGCTTTGTATTGAGTGTAAGTTGCTTGTATGACAGTGTGTTGCTTGTATTGCACGTGTGTTGCTTGTATGGACACGTGTGTTGCTTGTATTGACACGTGTGTTGCTTGTATTGGCACGTGTGTTGCTTGTATTGACACGTGTGTTGCTTGTATTGGCATGTGTGTTGCTTGTATTGACACGTGTGTTGCTTGTATTGGCATGTGTGTTGCTTGTATTGGCATGTGTGTTGTTGTATTGGACACGTGTGTTGCTTGTATTGACACGTGTGTTGCTTGTATTGGCATGTGTGTTGCTTGTATTGGCACGTGTGTTGCTTGTATTGGCATGTGTGTTGCTTGTATTGGCATGTGTGTTGCTTGCATTGACACGTGTGTTGCTTGTATTGACACGTGTGTTGCTTGTATGGACACGTGTGTTGCTTGTATTGACACGTGTGTTGCTTGTATTGGCACGTGTGTTGCTTGTATTGACACGTGTGTTGCTTGTATTGGCGTGTTTGCTTTGTATTGCACGTGTTGCTTTATTGGCATGTGTGTTGCTTGTATTGCACGTGTTGTTGTATTGCATGCTTATATGTGTTCTTGTATTAGCATGTGTGTTGCTTATTGCACGTTGCTTGTATGCATTGTTTGTATGGACATGTGTTACTTGTATTGACACTGTTGTTGCTGTATTGCAGTGTGTTTTGTATTGACACTGTGTGTTGCTTGTATTGGCATGTGTGTTGTCTTGTATTGCACGTGTGTTGTATGTGTTTATGACATGTGTTGCTTGTATTGGCATGTGTGTTGTTTGTATTGACACGTGTGTTGCTTGTATTGACACGTGTGTTGCTTGTATTGACACGTGTGTTGCTTGTATTGACACGTGTGTTGCTTGTATTGGCACGTGTGTTGCTTGTATTGACACGTGTGTTGCTTGTATTGACACGTGTGTTGCTTGTATCACGTGTTACTTGTATGACACTTGTTCTTGATTGACACGTGTTTGCTTGTATTGCAGTGGAGACACGTGTTTGCTATTCCACGTGTTTGCTTGTATTTACACGTGTGTTGCTTGTATTGACACGTGTGTTGCTTGTGTTGACACGTGTATTCCTTTTGTTGGCACCTCTGTTCCTTGTGTTGGCACGTGTGTTCCTTGTGTGGTCACATGTGTTCCCTGTGTTGTCACGTGTGTTCCCTGTGTTGGCACGTGTTCCTTGTGTTGTCACGTGTGTTCCCTGTGTTGGCACATGTGTTCCTTGTGTTGTCACATGTGTTTCTTGTGTTGGCACATGTGTTTCTTGTGTTGGCACATGTGTTCCTTGTGTTGTCACGTGTGTTCCTTGTGTTGGCACATATGTTCCTTGTGTTGTCACATGTGTTTCTTGTGTTGGCACCTGTATTCCTTTTGTTGGCACATGTACAAAACTTTTGTGTTTGGACTTTCTGATTTTCAGCTCTCTCTACTTCCTTTCCTCCCACCTTCCCTGCCTCCCACCTTCCTTGCCTCCCACCTTCCTTGCCTCCCACCTTCCCTGCCTCCCTCCCTCCCTTCCCCCTTGCCTGCATCCCCCCTCCCTCCTTCCCTCCTCCTTATCATGAACAATTGGCGTCACTCCACAAGATTAGTCAAGTACCAAGAGGTTAAGATGATAAACCCGTGATGTGGAGGCCAGGGAGCTGTTGTTTGTTGGAGAACAGTGTGCTGTTGTTTGTTGGAGGCCAGTGTGCTGTTGTTTGTTGGAGGCCAGGGAGCTGTTGTTTGTTGGAGACCAGTGTGCTGTTGTTTGTTGGAGACCAGTGAGCTGTTGTTTGTTGGAGACCAGTGTGCTGTTGTTTGTTGGAGGCCAGGGAGCTGTTGTTTGTTGGAGACCAGTGTGCTGTTGTTTGTTGGAGGCCAGGGAGCTGTTGTTTGTTGGAGACCAGTGTGCTGTTGTTTGTTGGAGGCCAGGGAGCTGTTGTTTGTTGGAGGCCAGTGTGCTGTTGTTTGTTGGAGACCAGTGTGCTGTTGTTTGTTGGAGGCCAGGGAGCTGTTGTTTGTTGGAGACCAGTGTGCTGTTGTTTGTTGGAGACCAGTGTGCTGTTGTTTATTGGAGACCAGTGTGCTGTTGTTTGTTGGAGACCAGTGTGCTGTTGTTTGTTGGAGACCAGGGAGCTGTTGTTTGTTGGAGACCAGTGTGCTGTTGTTTGTTGGAGGCCAGGGAGCTGTTGTTTGTTGGAGACCAGTGTGCTGTTGTTTGTTGGAGGCCAGGGAGCTGTTGTTTGTTGGAGACCAGTGTGCTGTTGTTTGTTGGAGACCAGTGTGCTGTTGTTTGTTGGAGACCAGTGTGCTGTTGTTTGTTGGAGACCAGTCTGCTGTTGTTTGTTGGAGGCCAGGGAGCTGTTGTTTGTTGGAGACCAGTGTGCTGTTGTTTGTTGGAGGCCAGGGAGCTGTTGTTTGTTGGAGGCCAGTGTGTTGTTGTTTGTTGGAGACCAGTGTGCTGTTGTTTGTTGGAGGCCAGGGAGCTGTTGTTTGTTGGAGACCAGTGTGCTGTTGTTTGTTGGAGACAAGTGTGCTGTTGTTTGTTGGAGGCCAGGGAGCTGTTGTTTGTTGGAGACCAGTGTGCTGTTGTTTGTTGGAGGCCAGTGTGCTGTTGTTTGTTGGAGACCAGTGTGCTGTTGTTTGTTGGAGACCAGTGTGCTGTTGTTTGTTGGAGGCCAGGGAGCTGTTGTTTGTTGGAGGCCAGGGAGCTGTTGTTTGTTGGAGACCAGTGTGCTGTTGTTTGTTGGAGACCAGTGTGCTGTTGTTTGGTGGAGACCAGTGTGCTGTTGTTTGTTGGAGACCAGTGTGCTGTTGTTTGTTGGAGGCCAGGGAGCTGTTGTTTGTTGGAGGCCAGTGTGCTGTTGTTTGTTGGAGGCCAGGGAGCTGTTGTTTGTTGGAGGCCAGTGTGTTGTTGTTTGTTGGAGACCAGTGTGCTGTTGTTTGTTGGAGACCAGTGTGCTGTTGTTTGTTGGAGGCCAGGGAGCTGTTGTTTGTTGGAGGCCAGTGTGCTGTTTGTTGGAGACCAGTGTGCTGTTGTTTGTTGGAGACCAGTGTGCTGTTGTTTGTTGGAGACCAGTGTGCTGTTGTTTGTTGGAGGCCAGAGAGCTGTTGTTTGTTGGAGACCAGTGTGCTGTTGTTTGTTGGAGACCAGTGTGCTGTTGTTTGTTGGAGACCAGTGTGTTGTTGTTTGTTGGAGACCAGTGTGCTGTTGTTTGTTGGAGACCAGTGTGCTGTTGTTTGTTGGAGACCAGTGTGCTGTTGTTTGTTGGAGACCAGTGTGCTGTTGTTTGTTGGAGACCAGTGTGCTGTTGTTTGTTGGAGGCAAGGGAGCTGTTGTTTGTTGGAGACCAGTGTGCTGTTGTTTGTTGGAGGCCAGTGTGCTGTTGTTTGTTGGAGGCCAGGGAGCTGTTGTTTGTTGGAGGCCAGTGTGCTGTTGTTTGTTGGAGGCCAGGGAGCTGTTGTTTGTTGGAGACCAGTGTGCTGTTGTTTGTTGGAGGCCAGTGTGCTGTTGTTTGTTGGAGGCCAGGGAGCTGTTGTTTGTTGGAGGCCAGGGAGCTGTTGTTTGTTGGAGGCCAGGGAGCTGTTGTTTGTTGGAGGCCAGTGTGCTGTTGTTTGTTGGAGGCCAGGGAGCTGTTGTTTGTTGGAGGCCAGGGAGCTGTTGTTTGTTTATGACCAGTGTGCTGTTGTTTGTTGGAGGCCAGGGAGCTGTTGTTTGTTGGAGGCCAGAGAGCTGTTGTTTGTTGGAGACCAGTGTGCTGTTGTTTGTTGGAGGCCAGGGAGCTGTTGTTTGTTGGAGGCCAGGGAGCTGTTGTTTTTTGGAGACCAGTGTGCTGTTGTTTGTTGGAGGCCAGTGTGCTGTTGTTTGTTGGAGGCCAGGGAGCTGTTGTTTGTTGGAGACCAGTGTGCTGTTGTTTGTTGGAGGCCAGTGTGCTGTTGTTTGTTGAAGACCAGTGTGCTGTTGTTTGTTGGAGGCCAGGGAGCTGTTGTTTGTTGGAGGCCAGGAAACTGTTGTTTGTTGGAGAGCAGTGCGCTGTTGTTTGTTGGAGGCCAATGTGTTGTTGTTTGTTGGAGACCAGTGTGGTGTTGTTTGTTGGAGGCCAGGGAGCTGTTGTTTGTTGGAGACCAGTGTGCTGTTGTTTGTTGGAGGCCAGTGTGCTGTTGTTTGTTGGAGACCAGGGAGTTGTTTGTTGGAGGCCAGGGAGCTGTTGTTTGTTGGAGACCAGTGTGCTGTTGTTTGTTGGAGGTCAGGGAGTTGTTTGTTGGAGGCCAGGGAGCTGTTGTTTGTTGGAGACTAGTTTGTTTTTGTTTGTTGGAGGCCAGGGAGCTGTTGTTTGTTGGAGGCCAGGGAGCTGTTGTTTGTTGGAGGCCAGGGAGCTGTTGTTTGTTGGAGGCCAGGGAGCTGTTATTTGTTGGAGACCAATGTACTGTTGTTTGTTGGAAGTCAGTGAAATGTTGTTTGATGGAGGCAGTGAGCTGTTGGTTATTAGAGGCCTTGTGGCAAAAGCTGTCTCTTCACACGGTGAGGTTCCGGGTTCGATTCCCGGCGAAGGGGTGGAAATATCGGACGTGCTTCCTTACACCGGTTGTCTATGTTCACCCATCTGTAAAATGGGTACCTGGGTGTTAGTCGACTGGTGTGGGTCGCATCCTGGGACAAAACTGACCTAATTTGCGGGAAATGCTCAGCATAACAAGGGACTTTCTATATAGTAGTATGTCATTGATTTCTGCTAGGATTGTATACGTTGTACATGTACTTGTAGTAAATAAAGATATTATTATTATTATATTATACTTGAAGACAACCTCATCTCTCTCTCTCTCTCTCTCTCTCTCTCTCTCTCTCTTCTCTCTCTCTCTCTCTCTCTCTCGCTAAAGAATCATAAATCAACTTTCACCTCATGTCTGTAGTTTTAAGAAAGTAAAAATGTTTGCATGATTGTATTATCATCTTTCTCACTGACACTCTCGTACTTGATTTACTAAGTTTGTTTACTATCGCTAGGATGAATATTGTGGATAACTCAGTTGGCTAACAAGTTAGATATCACGTAGAGTTAACTCTTTTTTTCTACCAAGGATGAAAGTGAATGTCTGAGGAATGCAGTTAGAAGCCTGAGTAGATCTCTCACTCGTTATGATAATATGAACGCAAATATGTACGTTTATGGAGCAACTTGTGGTAGTTTGACAGACACACACATGATGATGTCAGGACATCTTATTAATGAAAATAAGATACCAGACATATTAAGTAAATATCCTAAATTCGCTTGTAACAGATAAGTCAATTGTAGATATTAAGTCCAGATGTTCTCCTGTTAACCCTTTTGGAGCCTAGTACCTAGGGCTTTTATGTATCCATATGCTCTTACGCTGCCCTCCACACGATGGCTATGTGGTGTTAGACACTAAACTGGCTCCTCCGGCCACTAAACCTAAAAATGTAATGTAGTGAGGTTTCAGAGATGAGGCTAAAGAAATGTTCCCAAGACCACCACGGGGAGGTGTTCTCACTCCCATGTTGTTAAATGTTCCCAAGACCACCACGGGGAGGTGTTCTCACTCCCATGTTGTTAAATGTTCCCCAGACCACCACGGGGAGGTGTTCTCACTCCCATGTTGTTAAATGTTCCCAAGACCACCACGGGGAGGTGTTCTCACTCCCATGTTGTTAAATGTTCCCAAGACCACCACGGGGAGGTGTTCTCACTCCCATGTTGTTAAATGTTCCCAAGACCACCACAGGGAGGTGTTCTCACTCCCATGTTGTTAAATGTTCCCAAGACCACCACGGGGAGGTGTTCTCACTCCCATGTTGTTAAATGTTCCCAAGACCACCACGGGGAGGTGTTCTCACTCTCATGTTGTTAAATGTTCCCAAGACCACCACAGGGAGGTGTTCTCACTCCCATGCTCTTTAATGTCTGAATTTACGCTCTTCTAAGTATGATAAATGGTAATTGAAAAAAAAACATTGATTTTCTGGCAATATTTTTGCCTTTTTTTTTTATTTATAGTATTCAGGAATTTTTCACTTTTATGATGAATTTTGGGAAAATATGCTAAATATTTGGTAATATTTTTAGTATCTTTTCGTATTTTAGTAAAAAAAATTACTTTGAGTTAATATTTCTTCTTTTGTTATTTGATATAGTGCTAAAGAGTGTAGTTAATTAACTGTGAAGGGTCCAGGAAATAGAGCCTAGACTGAGACACAGCAACCTGGAGGAAAGTGGAAGTGGAGGAGAAAATGAGAGAATATTACAAACATGAAAAGTTAATGAGACAAGTGAGGGTGAAAGATGACTTCAGTTATGATGAAAATGGTACACAATACTAACATGTTTTGAGGTGGTCAGTCCCTCTAGGGACTGACCACCTCAAAACTCCGTCTTAAAGGGTGATGGACTGATTACATCGTCTTCACTTCTCTACTGTCTCTGCCAACTCTAGTGTACTTGTTAAATTAGACACATATGCAACACTTGGGTATCTTTATTGAGGAAACGTTTCGCCACACAGTGGCTTCATCAGTCCAATACAAAGTAGAAAGGTGTAAGGAGAGGAGGAGTTTGAGGTTATCAGTCCCTCGGCCTGGAGTCGATGTGTTCAGTCCATCAATCTTGTAGAAGTGTAGCACAAGGCCGTAGAGGTGGCTTATATGCTGTAATCTAGTGTACTTGACTGAAGAAGCCTACTGTGTAGGCGAAACGTTTCGGAATAGATACCTAACAGTTGCACATGTGTCTTACTTATCACCTTCAGTTATGGAGACAAGTGAATGTTAAAGATGAGTGTGAGTTTAGCAGTGTTGTGTTGGTCTACAGTGGCAGTCATCACTGTTGTGTTGGTCTACAGTGGCAGTCATCACTGTTGTGTTGGTCCACAGTGGCAGTCATCACTGTTGTGTTGGTCTACAATGACAGTCATCACTGTTGTGTTGGTCCACAGTGGCAGTCATCACTGTTGTGTTGGTCTACAGTGGCAGTCATCACTGTTGTGTTGGTCTACAGTGGCAGTCATCACTGTTGTGCTGGTCTACAGTGGCAGTCATCACTGTTGTGTTGGTCTACAGTGGCAGTCATCACTGTTGTGCTGGTCCACAGTGGCAGTCATCACTGTTGTGTTGGTCCACAGTGGCTGTCATCACTGTTGTGTTGGTCTACAGTGGCAGTCATCACTGTTGTGCTGGTCCACAGTGGCAGTCATCACTGTTGTGCTGGTCTACAGTGGCAGTCATCACTGTTGTGTTGGTCTACAGTGGCAGTCATCACTGTTGTGTTGGTCTACAGTGGCAGTCATCACTGTTGTGCTGGTCTACAGTGGCAGTCATCACTGTTGTGTTGGTCTACAGTGACAGTCATCACTGTTGTGCTGGTCTACAGTGGCAGTCATCACTGTTGTGCTGGTCTACAGTGGCAGTCATCACTGTTGTGTTGGTCTACAGTGGTAGTCATCACTGTTGTGTTGGTCCACAGTGGCAGTCATCACTGTTGTGTTGGTCCACAGTGGTAGTCATCACTGTTGTGCTGGTCCACAGTGGCAGTCATCACTGTTGTGCTGGTCCACAGTGGCAGTCATCACTGTTGTGTTGGTCCACAGTGGCAGTCATCACTGTTGTGTTGGTCCACAGTGGCAGTCATCACTGTTGTGTTGGTCCACAGTGGCAGTCATCACTGTTGTGTTGGTCCACAGTGGCAGTCATCACTGTTGTGTTGGTCCACAGTGGTAGTCATCACTGTTGTGTTGGTCCACAGTGGCAGTCATCACTGTTGTGTTGGTCCACAGTGGTAGTCATCACTGTTGTGTTGGTCCACAGTGGTAGTCATCACTGTTGTGTTGGTGCACAGTGGCAGTCATCACTGTTGTGTTGGTCCACAGTGGTAGTCATCACTGTTGTGCTGGTCCACAGTGGCAGTCATCACTGTTGTGTTGGTCCACAGTGGCAGTCATCACTGTTGTGTTGGTCCACAGTGAGAGTCATCACTGTTGTGCTGGTCCACAGTGACAGTCATCACTGTTGTGTTGGTCCACAGTGGCAGTCATCACTGTTGTGTTAGTCCACAGTGGCAGTCATCACTGTTGTGCTGGTCCACAGTGGCAGTCATCACTGTTGTGCTGGTCCACAGTGGCAGTCATCACTGTTGTGCTGGTCTACAGTGGCAGTCATCATTGTTGTGCTGGTCCACAGTGGCAGTCATCACTGTTGTGCTGGTCTACAGTGGCAGTCATCATTGTTGTGCTGGTCCACAGTGGCAGTCATCACTGTTGTGCTGGTCTACAGTGGCATTCATCACTGTTGTGCTGGTCCACAGTGGCAGTCATCACTGTTGTGCTGGTCCACAGTGGCAGTCATCACTGTTGTGCTGGTCCACAGTGGCAGTCATCACTGTTGTGCTGGTCCACAGTGGCAGTCATCATTGTTGTGCTGGTCTACAGTGGCAGTCATCACTGTTGTGCTGGTCTGCAGTGGCAGTCATCACTGTTGTGCTGGTCCACAGTGGCAGTCATCACTGTTGTGTTGGTCCACAGTGGTAGTCATCACTGTTGTGTTAGTCCACAGTGGCAGTCATCACTGTTGTGCTGGTCCACAGTGGCAGTCATCACTGTTCTGCTGGTCCACAGTGATAGTCATCACTGTTGTGCTGGTCTACAGTGGCAGTCATCACTGTTGTGCTGGTCCACAGTGGCAGTCATCACTGTTGTGCTGGTCCACAGTGAGAGTCATCACTGTTGTGCTGGTCCACAGTGACAGTCATCACTGTTGTGTTGGTCCACAGTGGCAGTCATCACTGTTGTGTTAGTCCACAGTGGCAGTCATCACTGTTGTGCTGGTCCACAGTGGCAGTCATCACTGTTGTGCTGGTCCACAGTGGCAGTCATCACTGTTGTGCTGGTCTACAGTGGCAGTCATCACTGTTGTGCTGGTCTACAGTGGCAGTCATCACTGTTGTGCTGGTCTACAGTGGCAGTCATCACTGTTGTGCTGGTCTACAGTGGCAGTCATCACTGTTGTGCTGGTCTACAGTGGCAGTCATCACTGTTGTGTTGGTCCACAGTGGCAGTCATCACTGTTGTGCTGGTCTACAGTGGTAGTCATCACTGTTGTTCTGGTCTACAGTGGCAGTCATCACTGTTGTGCTGGTCTACAGTGGCAGTCATCACTGTTGTGCTGGTCTACAGTGGTAGTCATCACTGTTGTGTTGGTCTACAGTGGCAGTCATCACTGTTGTGCTGGTCTACAGTGGCAGTCATCACTGTTGTGCTGGTCTACAGTGGTAGTCATCACTGTTGTGTTGGTCTACAGTGGCAGTCATCACTGTTGTGCTGGTCTACAGTGGTAGTCATCACTCACATCTTGACTAGTAATGTATAGTGAGATAGCTCAGTGTAACACTACTAGTATAGCACTGTTGGTGTAGCACTGCTGGTGCAGCACTGTTGGTGTAATACTGTTGGTGTAGCACTGCTGGTGCAGCACTGTTGGTGTAATACTGTTGGTGTAGCACTGTTGGTGTAGCACTGCTGGTGTAGCACTGTTGGTGTAGCACTGCTGGTGTAACATTGTTGGTGTAGCACTGTTGGTGTAGCACTATTGGTGCAGCTCTGTTGGTGTAGCATTGTTGGAGTAGCGCTGTTGGTGCAGCACTGTTGGTGTAACATTGTTGGTGTAGCACTGTTGGTGTAGAATTGTTGGTGTAGCACTGTTGGTGTAACATTGTTGGTGCAGCACTGTTGGTGTAACATTGTTTGTGTAACATTGTTGGTGAAGCACTGTTTGTGTAACATTGTTGGTGTAACATAGGTGGTGTAGCACTGTTGGTGTAACATTGTTGGCGTAGCACTGTTGGTGCAGCACTGATGGTGCAGGACTGTTGGTGCAGCATTGTTGGTGTAACTGCTTGTGGAGCGAGCATTTTGACCACTCTGGGCAAAACGTTTCCTTAATAAATGTCCTAATTGTTGCACATGTCTTTACCCCCACAGCAGTGGTACAGCCATGGGATGGGGGCAGGGAAAATAATGGGGCTAAAGCCCTCTCTCCGGAGTAACATTGTTGGTGTAGCACTGTTGGTGTAGCATTGTTGGTGAAGCACTATCGGTGTAGCATTGTTGGTGTAGCACTGTTGGTGTAGCACTGTTAGTGTAGCACTGCTGGTGCAGCACCGTTGGTGTAGCATTGTTGGTGAAGCACTATCGGTGTAGCATTGTTGGTGTAGCACTGTTGATGTAGCACTGCTGGTGCAGCACCGTTGGTGTAGCATTGTTGGTGTAGCACTGTTACTGCAGCACCGTTGGTGTAGCACTGTTGGTGTAGCACTGTTGGTGTAGCACTGCTGGTGTAGCACTGTTGGTGCAGCACTGTTGGTGTAACATTGTTGGTGTAGCATTGTTGGTGTAGCACTGTTGGTATAGCACTGTTGGTGTAGCACTTTTTGTGTAGTATTGGTGTATCACTGTTCGTGTAGCACTGTTGGTGTAGCATTGTTGGTGCAGCACTGTTGTTTTAGCACTGTTGGTGAAGCACTGGTTGTGTAGTATTGTTGGTGTATCACTGTTCGTGTAGCACTGTTGGTGTAGCACTGTTGGTGTAGAATTGTTGGTGTAGCACCTTTGGTGTAGCACTGTTGGTGCAGCACTGTTGGTGTAGCATGGTGTAGCACTGTTGGTGTAGCATGGTGTAGCACTGTTGGTGTAGCACTGTTGGTGTAACACTGTTGGTGTAGCACTGTTGGTGTAACACTGTTGGTGTAGCACTGTTGGTATAGCACTGTTGGTGTAGCACTCTTGGTGTAGCACCGTTGGTTTAGCACTGTCTGATGTAGAAAAACTCTCGGAACTTATCACAGGTATATTAAAGGTAAGGTGTTGACAAGAGAGTGTGAGGCCTGGTTATCCTCCACATTAATATTATAGTTTCCTCTACGCACACAGCCAAGACAGGCAGTGCACAAGGATGCGCAGGCGCACGGCAACATACTGCGCAGGCGCACGGCAACATACTGCGCAGGCGCACGGCAACATACTGCGCAGGCGCACGGCAACATACTGCGCAGGCGCACGGCAACATACTGCGCAGGCGCACGTTATGTTGTGGTTGTGCTCTAATGATACACAAGACAGCAGGTGGACGGCACTGAGTGCTTGACGCACTAGCAGAATACAGGCAGTCATGCATAAGGTAGTTCATACACATACCTGTGACTGATTTCCAGGGTTATTCTACCCTCACAGCTCGGCTAGACTTCTCTGTTGATCGCCTGATTAGCCAGACTATTGGTGCTAGCTGCCCGCTGGTCCATATAGCCATCACATCCTGGCTAATCAGGCAGCTACGAGGAATCGTAGTCCAGTTTCTTCCTGAAAACTTGTAGCTTCGTTTCAGCAGTATATCTGATATCTACTGGTAGTAGACTGAGGAGTCTTGTGCCTCAGATGTTGACACAGCGCTCTCTGTGTGTGTTTATGGCGCCTCTGCTTTCTACCGGGTTTATTCTACACTTTTAGTCTTGGAAGGTTAGGTTTACATGTAAATATATCAAGAAATACTGAGGGTCTTCACATGAAGTATGTTCAGATGAACGTTATTAGTAAATACCTCTTCTGAGTTTGACCTCAAGAACCAACACGTAGAAGTGAGCAGAAGGAACAAGTTTGTATTAAAGTTGTTTTCTTAATTAAAGTTTGAGCTGAAGACATATTAGGGGGGACTTATGTCCTCATTAGAGGGATTTGTGACCGCCATATATACTAATGATTTCTGCTATCATTATCTTGATTCACTGCCCATTCCTTAGGAAGTAATGACGCCAATGTCATTCCGGTTATTAGTCACAACCGTTTCACGTATTTCCAGTTAGAAACTCAGGGCTATGGGCCCTTTTTTTATCCCTTCCCCTACTACCTCGTCAAAGCCAGGGCTTAGGACTTTGTTTATATCCCCCAATCTTCTTCCCTTCCCCCACCATCCCTCCTCATGGAAGGCAGGGTTCAAGGGTCTGTTTATATCCTCCAATCTTCTTCCCTTCCCCCACCATCCCTCCTCATGGAAGGCAGGGTTCAAGGGTCTGTTTATATCCTCCAATCTTCTTCCCTTCCCCCACCATCCCTCCTCATGGAAGGCAGGGTTCAAGGGTCTGTTTATATCCTCCAATCTTCTTCCCTTCCCCACCATCCCGCCTCATGGAAGGCAGGGTTCAAGGGTCTGTTTATATCCTCCAATCTTCTTCCCTTCCCCCACCATCCCTCCTCATGGAAGGCAGGGTTCAAGGGTCTGTTTATATCCCCCAATCTTCTTCCCTTTCCCCACCATCCCTCCTCATGGAAGGCAGGGTTCAAGGGTCTGTTTATATCCCCCAATCTTCTTCCCTTCCCCCACCATCCCTCCTCATGGAAGGCAGGGTTCAAGGGTCTGTTTATATCCCCCAATCTTCTTCCCTTTCCCCACCATCCCTCCTCATGGAAGGCAGGGTTCAAGGGTCTGTTTATATTCTCCAATCTTCTTCCCTTCCCCCACCATCCCGCCTCATGGAAGGCAGGGTTCAAGGGTCTGTTTATATCCTCTCCGACCATCTCATGGTCGCTTAGTCTCCATGAATTTGCCTACATATTGACTCAACTGTGGGAAGAGCTCGACGCGCCGAGGATATTGCCTTAACTTCTGGAAAACCTCAATATTTTAAAAAATTTATCATGGTAAGTAAGATACATGTGTAACATTTAGGTGTCTTTCTTCTGAAACATTTCGCTTATACAGTAGGCTTCTTCAGTCGAGTACAGAAGCAGTAGAGATGTACACACGATGCAATCAGTCCATCACCCTTGAAGACGTAGTTTTGAAGTGGTCAGTCCCTGAGCTTAAGATATTTCGCACTCTTTACGTCGTCAGGAGCTATGCAATATTGCAAGACTAGCAACACATAAGAGGATGGTGAAGATCCTAGTTGTTGATCACTGAGCTTCGGTGCCTACGAGTGGCTATGTGCAGGGAACACAAACAACCTGACAGATCAGATCAGGTGGTCTACTATGAGTGTTTTACTGGAGGGTGAGAGCTTCCCTCCTACCTCGTGATGGGGCACTTTACACCACTTAGTCAGCACTTTATAATGTGAGGACATCATATACTGAGAGAACATGACATACAAATAAATAAATAATTATATATATATATATATATATAATTATATATATATTATATATATATATATATATATATATATATATATATATATATATATATATATAATTATTTACGATATTTCATTCAGAATGCTGTCATGCATTCAAAGAATTTATCTCAGAAAAGTTGAAATAGACTAGTCCTTAGACCAATTACATTACAAAGCATTTAAAATAAACTTACATAAGGGTGAGTTTGGACCATCGTAAACCGGTATATATATATATATATATATATATATATGCAAGACAAGCCACGGGGGTGGAAATCTTTAGCTCAAGTACTTTCACACTTCTCAGTGCGTCATCAGGAACTATGCAATACCTGGAGTTTACCTGGAGAGAGTTCCAGGGGTCAACGCCCCTGCGGCCCGGTCTGTGACCAGGCCTCATGTTGGATCAGAGCCTGATCAACAAGGCTGTTACTGCTGGCCGCACGCAGTCCAACGTACGAACCACAGCCTGGCTGGTCAGGCACTGACTTTAGGTGCCTGTCCAGTGCCTGCTTGAAGACAGCCAGGGGTTTGTTGGTAATCCCCCTTATGTATGCTGGAAGGCAGTTGAACAGTCTTGGGCCCCTGACACTTATTGTGTTGTCTCTCAACGTGCTAGTGGCACCCCTGCCTTTCATTGGAGGGATGTTACATCGCCTGCCGAGTCTTTTGCTTTCGTA
Source organism: Cherax destructor (assembly GCA_009830355.1). Taxonomy (NCBI): domain Eukaryota; kingdom Metazoa; phylum Arthropoda; class Malacostraca; order Decapoda; family Parastacidae; genus Cherax; species Cherax destructor. Next base: position 65,839 of record WNWK01010916.1, read on the forward strand.
GGGAGTGATTTTTGTGTGCAAGTTTGGTACTAATCCCTCTAGGATTTTCCAAGTGTATATAATAATGTATCTCTCCCGCCTGCGTTCCAGGGAGTACAGGTTTAGGAACTTCAAGCGTTCCCAGTAATTGAGGTGGTTTATCGCAGTTATGCGTGCGGTGAAGGTTCTCTGCACATTTTCTAGGTCAGCAATTTCACCCGCCTTGAAAGGTGCAGTTAGTGTGCAGCAATATTCCAGCCTAGATAGAACAAGCGACCTGAAAAGTGTCAACATGGGCTTGACATCCCTGGTTTTAAAGGCTCTCATTATCCATCCTGTCATTTTTCTGGCAGATGCGATTGCTACAGTGTTATGGTCCTTGAAGGTGAGATCCTCTGTCATGATCACTCCCAGGTCTTTGTTGCAAGGCAGCAACTGAAGCAGTGGAAATTTTCTCAAAGTAGCGCATTGCGGGTCCGTCACCGGCCGCAGCTTCTTTCAGAATATATATATATATATATATATATATATATATATATATATATGTGTGGGTGTGTGTGTGTGTGTGTGTGTGTATGTGTATGTGTGTGTGTGTGCGTGTGTGTGTGTATGAGAACATGGATAATACAGAACTACTGGTAAAGTGATACTTATACGAGAGTTCTATGAGAGTGATAATACTATGTGGGAAGTTATTACAGTGTTCTCTTATACACTTATGGTGATGGGAATGATAATATACTAGTGAGAGGTTGACTTACAAAGATGTAATCCATTGTTGCTTCTATATGAACCTCCACCTCGTGTGTTGGTTCCCCACAACCAAGTCTGTGTTCCTTCTGTAGGTACTCTCATAGCCAAGGGTATCGATCCCGTGTGTCTCAGTGTAACCAGCTTCTCCCCATGATGAAGGAACAAGGCACCCATGGTTTTCTTCCCTCACAATCCATCTTAAGTGGACTGATGGGTTTGGCGTATCATTGTGGAGGAATTAACCTCCAGCGGGGGGGGGAGGGGCAGTTGTGACCCCCTTCCCCACAGTACAAGGGAGGTGTGAGCAATGTATACCATACCTTACATGAACGTGTCCGATTACGTGAGACAGAATTATACAATATCGGAACATACAGTTAGGTCATATTCTGTAGCCTTGTATGTTGCACCCAACACACAGCTACAGGGGACAACATTGGAGGGTCGTGTTGCACCCAACACACAGCTACAGGGGACAACATTGGAGGGTCGTGTTGCACCCAACACACAGCTACGGGGGACAACATTGGAGGGTCGTGTTGCACCCAACACACAGCTACAGGGGACAACATTGGAGGGTCGTGTTGCACCCAACACACGGCTACGGGGGACAACATTGGAGGGCCGTGTTGCACCCAACACACAGCTACGGGGGACAACATTGGAGGGTCGTGTTGCACCCAACACACAGCTACAGGGGACAACATTGGAGGGTTGTGCTTGCACCCAACACACGGCTACGGGGGACAACATTGGAGGGTCGTGTTGCACCCAACACACAGCTACGGGGGACAACATTGGAGGGTCGTGTTGCACCCAACACACAGCTACAGGGGACAACATTGGAGGGTCGTGTTGCACCCAACACACAGCTACAGGGGACAACATTGGAGGGTCGTGTTGCACCCAACACACAGCTACGGGGGACAACATTGGAGGGTCGTGTTGCACC
>WNWK01010917.1:0-27500 GCA_009830355.1 Cherax destructor
TCCTATTATTCCTTAAATATTGACTTGTTAAAATAATTCGACAGCTATGCTGTGCGTGTGTACTCGCCTAATTGTGGTTGTAGGGTCGATTCATAGCTCCTGCGCCGCCTCTTGCTGGTCATTGCCAGGTCCAATCTCCCCCTGCTCCATGACCTGTATGTGACCGTCTAATTTATAACTTTCACAAAGCACCTAATAAACTGAGCAAACACAATACCAGGCTTAATCGCTGTACTCGTTGTGCTCGCTAATAATGTTCAGTACTGAAATACTATATTTAATTTGTGAACAGTCGTAGATTTTAGGGGTCATCGCCCCCGGGATCCAGTCCCAAACCATGACTCCTGAGTGATGACCTGATAAGTTATGCGCTTGGTGTCAGCAACAGAGAGAGATAGCCTTAACCGAGAGATCACTGAATTAGAGCAAAAACTTAAGATGTCATACCTAACAGAAGAAGTACAAGGGAACAAAGAGCCATACAGGATATTGCAAGAAACCCAAAATATTTCTATTCCTATGCAAAATCAAGCTAAGAACTACCTGTAGAATTGGACCATTATTGAGAGGAGATTCGTATACTGACGATGAACAGGAAATGAGTGAAATCCTTAAAGAACAGTATGAGTCGGTGTTCAGTAACCCACTAAATGACAGCAAGGTAGAAAATGCAGAAATATTTTCACTCCATCAGAAGGCCGCACAGACCACCTAACTGACATTAGTACAAATCCCATAGATTTCGAAAAGAAATGGACAACATGCCCACTCACTCAGCACCTGGACCAGATTCATGGAATGCTTTATTTATAAAGAAGTGCAAGTACCATTAGCAAGAGCCCTTAGTATTCTTTGGAGAAAGAGCTAGATCTAGGTGAAATACCGGAGGCCTTAAAGAGTGCAGACATAGCTCCTTTGCATAAGGGAGGTAGTAGAGCACTAGCTAAAAATTACAGACCAGTAGCCCTAACTTCTCACATCATAAAAATCTTTGAAAGAGTGATGAGACGGCAGATTACAAAGTTCATGGACCAGCACAACCAACATAACCCGAACCAGCATGGCTTTAGAGCCTGTCAAAGCTGCTGAACCATTATGACAGAATTACGAAGGCATTGGAAGACGACCAAAACGCAGATGTGATTTACACAGATTTTGCAAAGGCGTTTGACAAATGCGATCATGGAGTGATAGCGAACAAAATGAGGGCCATAGGCATTACGGGGAAGGTAGGCAGATGGATTTTTGAGTTCCTAACACACAGAACACAAAAAGTAGTAGAGAACAGGGCAAGATCCAGCATCAGCGAGGTCAAAAGCTCAGTGCCCCAAGGCACTGTACTGGCACCTCTGCTGTTTCTCATCCTCATAGCAGACATAGATAAAAACACCCAGCACACTTTTGTATCATCATTTGCAGATGACACTAAAATAAGCGTGAAAGTCACTACGGTAAAGGACACTGAAAAATTACAGGAAGACATAAGCAGGGTTTTCCAGTGGGCAGTGGAGAACAACATGACGTTCAATGGTGATAAGTTTCAGCTGCTTAGGTATGGAAAGAATGAAGAACTCAAAAGGAACACTATATACAAAACGCAAGAGGGTCACCACATAGAACGAAAGGAACACGTAAAGGACTTGGGAATAATTATGTCTGCTGATCTGTCGTTTAAAGACCATAACAAGACAAAGATCACAACAGCCAGGAAGATGACGGGGTGGGTATTGAGAACTTTCAAAACAAGGGAAATAATGCCGATGGTGACACTCTTCAAATCGCTAGTGCTCCCTCACTTAGAATACTGCTCAGTGCTGACGGCCCCGTTCAAAGCAGGAGAAATATCAGAGCTGAACCAAATACAGAGATCATTTACGGCTCACATTGAGCCAGTGAAACATCTAAATTATTGGGAACGCCTTCAAGTCTTGAACATGTACTCATTGGAGCGGAGGAGAGAGAGATACATGATATATACCTGGAAAGTACTTGAGGGCCTGGTCCCAAATCTGCACACTGCCATAACAACATACTGGAGTGAGAGTTATGGGAGAAAGTGTAAAATAAACCCAGTGAGGAGCAGGGGTGCGGTGGGGACAATACGGGAGCACTGTATTAACATCCGGGGTCCCAGGCTATTTAACATCTTACCAGAAGATATCAGAAACACGGCTGGAACCAGTGTAGAAGCCTTCAAGAGGAAACTGGACAAGTATCTTCACCGGGTGCCAGATCAACCAGGCTGTGATGGATATGTGGGGCAGCGGGCCTCCAGCAGCAACAGCCTGGTTGACCAGGCAAGCACCAGACGAACCTGGCCCATGGCCGGGCTCAGAGAGTAGATAAACTCTCGAAACTCTTCAAAGGTATTCCTCAGAGTTAATTTCAACAAAACTAGTTACACCCGCAGTGTACCGCTTCCCTATACGGGAGGGCGTTCTATTGGGCCGGCTGGCAGTCGTGGGTTATGTTGGTGGCGGCCAGGACGGTAGGGGTGGGTGCAAGATGGTCATTTATCAAGTGTGAGAGCATTGTCAGTGTCGTGGTGGCCAGCCACCACTCACGCTAACCTCCACTACACAGTCCCTGCCTGTCTTGCCTAGTCCTGTAAGCAAGCCACACTCCTGATTTATGGCTCTCCTGCCCCACTTAACATGTATACTCTGAATCCAGCGGAACTATGTGCGTACTCAATTATTTGCATTCACTGCGTGCGTGTGACTGCGCTTGTGTGTGTACTCGCCTGTATGTACTCTCTTCTGTGGTTGCAGGGGTCGAGTCTCAGCTCCTGGCTCCGCCTCTTTGCTACTCGCTACAAAATTCACACTCCAGGCTTCGAGTGCTTTGTCGTACCTCTTTTTGAAGTTATGGATGGGTCCTATCACTTCATTCTCCAGGTCATTACATTTTCTGACTAAGGTTGAAAAAATACTCCCTAACACCTTCGTGTTCCTCTTGCTCATCTCTTAAACAATCTGTCCTTATTCACCCTATCAAGTCCTCTCTGTATTTTGTACGTTGTCATAATACCACTCCAGGTCTTCTGTCCTCCAGTGATATCAGGCTAAGATCCCTTAACCTCTCCACATAAGACATATCCCTTAGACCTGGGACACATCTCGTTCACTTTCTCCAATTTCTTGATATGCTTGACCAGGTGTGGGTTCCATGCTGGTGCTGCATATTCCAGTATGGGCCGTGAATGATTTCTTACTTAGATGTCTTAAATCTAGTCTTGGATTTGTCAGACAAGCATTTGCTGCCGCTGTTATTTAGTTGATGCGTGTCTCATGCGATATACTCGGTACAATGCTCACCCAGAGGTCCTCCTCGAGTGAGGTTTGCAGCATTTGACCCCCAAGCCTGTACTCCGTCTGCGATCTAATTTTCCCTTCCCCAAACTTCATAACTTTGCCCTTGCTGGGATTAAACTCGGGTAGTCACTTGTCAGATCAGACCTGCAGCCTTCCAGATCCACTTGTAGCCTTTCCTTATCGTCGTCTGCTTGTAGTTACTAGTTTTCAAAGGCACTTGTCGATAATCACTTGGCCTGTGTTGTGTTAATGTGCGTGCGCGCGCGTGCGTGCGTGTGTGTGTGTGTGTGTGTGTGCGTGTGTGTGTGCGTGCGTGTGCGTGCGTGTGTGTGCGTGTGTGTGCGTGTGTGTGCGGTGTGTGTGCGTGTGTTTGTGCGTGTGTGTGTGCGTGTGTTTGTGTGTGTGTGTGTGTGTGCGTGTGTGTGTGTGTGCGTGTGTCTGTGTCTGAGACACAGGAGGTTCAGTGGGTATGGGTGGAGGTGGGGAGAGTTGTTGCCTCTGGGTGTTATATATATAATCTTGTTGATAGATAAACATGAAGTTTTATAGTGTATAACTATTCTTGGCTGATGTTGAAACTGAGGTGTGTTAAACTGCTCAAGTCAAAATAATATTAGGTATTATTATTAAATAATTAATTAAATATTAACAATAATTATTAATCCTTACCAATTATTATTTTTAAGTTAAATTATTATTGTCAAATTTTATATTTGCACTTGCAGTAGAGCGCAGGTTAGTTACTGATAAATTATAGTTTTTTGTTAAGTTGTATAGGTTGTTTATAGCTTATATAGAGAGGAATTAAACAGCTGTCTCCAAGCTCAGATTAATTTCTTCCTAAGTCACAGTTAATGATGGAATTCTATTAGGAAATATATGTTAAGCTGTACAACTTTTTTTGAAGGCCTCGAAAATGTTAGTTAAATATCTAAAATGTCAGTTAAATATCTAAAATGTCAGTTAAATATCTAAAATGTCAGTTAAATATATATTTGAAGCTTTTATTATTAAAAGAAATTTTTTAAAAGTCCCCAAGATTGTGCTACGTGTGTATTTGCCACAAGTATGCGTACGAGCAGAACTCCGTAATTAAACCACGGAACGGGTGGGGTTTGAACCTTTGGCGAGTGAGTCCTATGTTGTAGCCAGCTGGTCCAGTGACTTACGCACTGGCCTGGAGTTTTAGGACGCGCTCGCCGTAGGTTCAAACCTCACCCGTTCCCAGGTTTGTTTCCAATCGTGTCATTACGATTTCGTGAGTTCGGTAATTAAGAGAATATAAACTAGACGGGGTTGTTATGTAGGTTGTGTTGAGCTGCGAGGCGAGTGTTGCTGTAGGTGTTACACACTCATCACCAGAGATAATTGATTTTGTTTTGTATTTGCAGGTACGTGTAGTGTAAATGGGAACACCTGGACGCGGTGAGTATCATGGGGGAAGAAAGGAAGGAAGAAGACATCTTCCTCATGAACACTATTCCACGTCTCTTCTTTTTCCTTCCTTGCTTCAGTGTCATCAAGTAGCAGCGACCGTCAGGGCGTTAAGATATTTCTATACTGATGCCGAGCTCTGCATCTAAAGAATTTGAGTTACTCGTATTTTAACTTAGATTAAACTTTATTGCTATTAATTCCCTAGTAATATAGTAAAGTAATATATTTCTAAGATGTAGGAGAAACCTGTGTGTGTGTGTGTGTGTGTGTGTGTGAGAGAGAGAGAGTTGGAGGGGGGCGGGGGAACTAGCTCGTGAAATATAGCCCAAGTATATGACACATTTAAAATTTCTTCCTCCCCTCCCCCCCCCCTTCCTTTCCTTCAACGGTTGTGACGGTCATAAATCGTTTATTGTGTCGCTTTCTCATCTGCCATAAATCTTGACGAAGATGAAGCACGATATCCTACATCAGTAATGGACTCTCAATCCCCATCCTCCTGGGAGTCTTCGTGGAGACGCTCACTCCTCTCCAAGTCACCCAAGACCCACTACTCACTGTAGCTTTGTATCATCATCCTGCTTGCGTATTCGAGGCGGGGTTTGTGGCCCATACAGTCTTGGTATTGATGCACAAAACCCCCACTGATATATCGCTCTCAACAAGAACTTCTGCGAACAATGCGTGAAATATTATGGAGCGCAGCCCAGCATCCCACCAAGTTTGCTGCGCTCTCCTCACTGTTTGAATTGCTTCGCTTCCTGCCAAAATATCCAGCTCACCATGCAAGGTTACTCCCTCAGAAAATCTTTTGCTTAAAAACTTTTTAAAGGGCCTCGCTTCGAACGCCTCTGCTCCATGATACATTACATTTTAAGGGAGATCTATGCCCGAAAAGTTTCTGAAAGCTTTCCACTTTCCACATAATATTAAAAACTCCCACTCAAAGTTTAAACTGTTTGCCGCCTCTCCCTCTTTCCCCTCCCACCTTCCCTTCCTGTCATCTCCTGTCTCAGAAAGATTTGTCTCTACCGTTCATTCCGAGAAGGAAAAAAAAAGAATCCTGCAAAGCGCAGATGTGAGAGGCTGAAAGAAGAGGGTAAAGTTAGCAGGATTTATTGATAAGGCCTCAGTGGGTGGAGTGACACCCCCGTCACAGTCCCTTGGGTGGGGAAGACCAGGACTGTCTTCCCCCCATTCCCCTTCTATGAACTCCCCTCCCCCACCATCCTTTCCCATCACTCTCCCATCTCCCCCTTTGGTTCTCGCTGGCATTACTCTATATTCCTCCCTCTCGTCTTGTTGACCAACTTTCACACTCACCGGGGCTTCATAGACCAACTTCCTCAATAGGGGTAATGAAGCTGATTTGTCGGAGAGGAGGTTAGATTTGCGGGACTGGGGAGAGTACTGCCATTTTGTTTTTGTCTATCTGTCCTCAGATCTGTGCAAAATTGGGAGGCGTTGTCACCTTTATTTCTCTTTAGATCTGTAGGATTAGTAGACATTAATGCTCTCCCCCCGTCTCTCTCTCATTCTCTCGTTCTAGTTTGTCGTTCGGTCTTTTTTCTCTCCCTCCCTCCCTCCCATATCCTTCCATCCTTCCTTACCATCCCACTTAGTAATATATGCACCTACAAATATTGTGCTTTTGCCATCTGAAATGTTTTCCATTGTTTTCCAATAAATAAAAAAAAAAGATTTTTTTACGTAAACCGTAAAGCCTACTATAACGTTTTCGCCTCCTGAACCCTTTCCTTCCTTCCTTCCTTCCCTCCCTCCCTCCTCCTCCGTGTTCTCCCCCTCTTTCATTCCCCGCCCCCAACCTTCAACTCCAGCGCTGGGGAACAACACAACCAATAACTATATGAGTAATAGCCCAAACTTGTTACTTCTTTTTTGTCATAGGTTAAGGGAAGGTTACTAGTTTTGTTATTGGCTGAAGAAAAAGTATGGCACGTCTGTGACTGGCTGGGGGATGGGAGTTATTGTTGTTGACTTGTATGATTGGTGGATGTTTCACTTGTGGCTGCACGAAGATTGGATGACTCTCCTATGATAAACTGTACTGGGGGAAATCTCTCATTTGTGATAACCTAAGGAAAGAAATGTAGTTTCTGCTGAGACATTTTTTTTTGTGAAATCAAAGTCTTGGTTGTGTAGGCCAGCTGTTGCTTGGCTACACAGCTGGTAATGTCACTGTTCATAATGTGTCTGACGTGTCCGAGGCGAGTATATTGCGGTCCTTCTCTGGATAATCTCGATACAACGGAATTTAAGAGCACAATCTCTTGGCGCCTACCCCTGGCAAAGGTGACAAAATGACTTGTGTTGTACATGTGGCTATAGGAAAGTATGTAATATGTATGTATGTATGTATGTATGATATATATATATATATATATATATATATATATATGTCGTGCCGATTAGGTAAAACTTGCGATTTTGGCTTAAATAGCAACGCTCACCTTGCCATATAAGACAAGTGAAAATTTGTGCATGCAATAATTTCGCCAAAATCGTTCTGAACATAACGAAAAAAATATATTTCATTGTGTTTGTTTATTATTAAATTAATGTTAACGTATCTAAAATATATTTCGTTGGGTTAGGCTAAATTAAATTGCGTTTGTTGTAATAAGGTTAGGTAGGTTTTCAAAGTTTCTCTTGGTACAAAATTATATATTCTTACATTAACATAAATGAAAAAAATATATCTTTAAACGTATAAGGGAAAATTTTAGAAAGGACTTAATTTTAGATGAGTTCTTGCTAATTGACCAGTTTTACCTAATCGGCACGACTATATATATATATATATATATATATATATATATATATATATATATATATATATATATATATATATATATATATATATATATATATATATATATATATATATATATATATATATATATATATATATATATATTATGTATATGTATGTCGTGCCAAATAAGTAAAACTGGTCAATTAGCAAGAACTCGTTTAAAATTAAGTCCTTTCTAAAATTTTCTCTTATACATTTAAATATATATTTTTTTCATTTATGTTAATATAAAAATTATTGATATTGTACCAAAAGAACCTTAGAAAACTTACCTAACCTTATTATAACAAGCACAATTTAATTTAGCCTAATCCAACTAAATATATATTATACACGTTTACAATAATCTAATAATAAACAAACACAATGAAATATATTTTTTTCGTTAGTCATAATGATTTTTTCGAAATTATTGCATAGACAAATTTTCGCTTGCCCTATTCGGCAAGATGTGCGTTGCTATTTAAGCCAAAATAGTAAGTTTTACGTATTTGACACACACACACACACACACACACACACACACACATCACATACAACAGGCCTAGTGTCTAATCGACATGTGCCTAGGACAAAATGGTAACTAACACACACACACACACACACACACACACACACACACACACACACACACACACACACACACACACACACACACACACACACACACACACACACACACACACACACACACACACACACACACACACACTCACTCACTCACTCACTCACTCACTCACTCACTCACTCACTCACTCACTCACTCGCTCACTCACACACACTAGTTCTCTGTGATATCCTTATAAATTCCACTTGCGCACTGTGTCTGAGATAAGCCATCCTGAGAGAAGGTATTTAACAAGTGACAGTAACTCCCGCTCTCCTGGAAGGAAATCTTTGGCGTTGCCGTAGCTACTACATTGTTAAATATTTGATCATGTCTTCGTTGTATTAGTGAATTCTCGCAGCTCAGACTGACAGATTTGATGACCTGAGGTACAGTATAAAGCCTATCCTGTGCGCTGGTCTGTGATAGGGAAACAGACATCTTTGGTTCCCACTATGTGAATGTCATATTGAGTAGGGAAGACCAATTATGTTTAATTTCTCTCTCTCCTCCCCCTTCGTCTCTCCTTCCCTCTCTCTCCCTTATCTCCTACCCTCTTTCCTCTCTCCCTTCTTTATCTCCTACCCTCTTTCCTCTCTCCCTTCTTTATCTCCTACCCTCTTTCCCTTCTTTATCTCCTACCCTCTTTCCTCTTTCTCTCTCCCCCCTCTTTCCCCCCTCTATCAACTATTTCATGATTGCATTAGTAGAAAGTTGAGGGCGAGGTGGGGTGGTAGGTGAGCAGCACCTGTGACCCACACCCCACACCCTCACACGGTATGGGTCACTGGGTGTGTAGCAACAGTGACCCACACCTGCACCTCACGGGTCGTCCAGGTATGTAGCAACAGTGACCCACACCTGCACCTCACGGGTCGTCCAGGTATGTAGCAACAGTGACCCACCTGCACCACACGGGTCGTCCAGGTATGTAGCAACAGTGACCCACACCTGCACCTCACGGGTCGTCCAGGTATGTAGCAACAGTGACCCACACCTGCACCTCACGGGTAGTCCGGATGCGTGATATACATCAGAAATAAAACCTTCAATACCGTGACAGGAACAATACACAAATACCCCGCACATACGAGAAACTTGTTACGACGTTTCGGTCCAACTTGGACCATTAACTAATTGTATCGAAACGTCGTCATAAGTTTTTCTCCTGTGTGCGGGTTATTTGTTTATACATTTGTTTATATACATCTGGTCAGGTGACCAGAAGCTCGAGCGGCGGGTCACCTAAGACCCACGTCAGGAAACACTTTTTTTTGTTTCCTGAAGAATCTTACTAACTCTCTCTCTCTTGCCACCCCTACGTAGTGTTTATCTAATTTATACCTGTTCTTATCTACCTTTCTTCTTCCCTTTCTCATTTCTACCTATTGAAACCTACTGTTCTCTTTTCCCCCCCTCATTTTATCTGTTCTAACCTATTTTTTTCCAGCCTTCCCCTCGTTTATACTCTGCTTTTTCGACATTTACTCTCTCTCTCTCTCTCTCTCTCTCTCTCTCTCTCTCTCTCTCTCTCTCTCTCTCTCTCTCTCTCTCTCTCCTCCCTCCCCCTCACCTTCCCTTCCTCCCACATGGCTGCAAACCTATTCCAGCATGTGTTGTGCTTGGTACAGCATGATGGGCAATACTGTAGGGAGCTGAGCCCAGCATGATGGGCAATACTGTAGGGAGCTGAGCCCAGCATGATGGGCAATACTGTAGGGAGCTGAGCCCAGCATGATGGGCAATACTGTAGCTGAGCATGAGGCCTGGCTGAGCAGCATGATGGGCAACTGTGGAGCTGAGCCCAGCATGATGGGCATCTGTAGGAGCTGAGCCCAGCATGATGGGCAATACTGTAGGGAGCTGAGCCCAGCATGATGGGCAATACCACAAGTTGAGCTCAGCACGATGGGCAATAGTTGAGCCAGCAGATGGGCAATCACAAGCTGAGCCTCAGCAGATGGGCAATACAAGTGAGCTAGCCGATGGCATACTGTGAGCTAACTATGATGGGCAATACCAAGTGAGCTCAGCACGATAGGCAATACCACAATTAAGCTCAGCATAGATGGGCAATACCACAATTAAGCTCAGCATAATGGGCAATACCACAAGTTGAGCTCAGCACGATAGGTAATACCACAACTAAGCTCAGCATAATGGGCAATACCACAGGCAGCTGAGCTCAGCATGAAAGGGAAGATCTCAAGGCGAGGAGAACGGAATTAACGTGAAATTTCTACCCGAGATAAGGTCGTGAAAGACCTCAGCATTATTGAAAATTCCGACATGATATTCATAAAATACTCAGGAATTTCAAGAGTAAGCAAGTGAGAAGGACGATAAGCAGGCATGAGAGAGAGAGAGAGAGAGAGCTAGTGCTAGTGCTAGTATGGAAGCTAGAACAAGTAAGCAACAAGTAGTTTAAGCAAGCAAACATTGAACTAGCAAGCAGTAGGTGAACAAGCAGCGAGCCGGAGAACAAGGACGCCAGCAGCGAGCCGGAGAACAAGGACGCCAGCAGCGAGCCGGAGAACAAGGACGCCAGCAGCGAGCCGGAGAACAAGGACGCCAGCAGCGAGCCGGAGAACAAGGACGCCAGCAGACAGAGAAAGCAGCATGCAAGCAGCCACTGAGAGAAGAGAAGCAAGCAAGATGATAAAGAAGAAAACCTTCCTACATTACATAATACTGAGCGAGGCTTCAGAGAACCAACATGCTGCTATTACCACCAAGTCAGTTCCCCGTACATTAGTGTGTGTGTTTGTAGTCTGTGTGTGTGTTATGTAGTTTGTGTTTATGCATTTTGTGTGTCGTGTAGTCTTTGCTTATGAATTCTGTGTGTAATTGGCTATTTGTTACCTATTTTTAGGTACATGAGGAAGGCAATTCTCGTGGTGTCCCTTTCCGTCAGTTACATCTGTAATTCCTTAGATTTCCAATGGTTGTAGCACTTTGTGTGTGTTAGCATTTTGTCCTAGGCACATGTCGATTAGACACTAGGCCTGTTGTATATGCGTGCGTGCGTGTGCGTATGTGTGTGTGTGGGGGGGGTGAGTGGGGTGTGTGTGTGTGTTTGTTTTAGGAATTTTAAAGTTGTGGAGATAAAGTTAGTACAAGTATACAGGTTCAGAAGTAAAGATGGTAGGAGCCAGGAGCCAGAAATCAATAATGCAGATGAGAATAATGTAGGTGGTGGTCCAAGAAGCTGAGACTCCAGGTACGCAAATGCAGTTCAGTGGGAACAGATACAACCCCATAAATGAAAGAAGACCCCAGACACAAACACAAGTACACATACCCAAACACGTGTGTGTGTGTTTGCGCTTTCATTTGTATGCATGCGCCCACGCGTGTGTCGAATTTTAAGGATGACTTTGATAAAGTTATGTGGATGTGGCGAGGAATAACAAGGATGAGTTACACGTACCCCGAGGCCGTGGAGGTTGTAGGAGTGCAGGAGGTAGACGAGTGGGGTCTCTTGGCTAGATGAGTGGGGGGCCTCTTGGCTAGATGAGTGGGGAGGCCTTTTGGCTAGATGAGTGGGGGGGCCTCTTGGCTAGATGAGTGGTGGGGGCCTCTTGGCTAGATGAGTGGGGGGGCCTCTTGGCTAGATGAGTGGGGGGGGCCTCTTGGCTAGATGAGTGGGGGCCTCTTGGCTAGATGAGTGGGGGCCTCTTGGCTAGATGGTGGGGCTCTGCTAGATGAGTGGGCCTCCCGGCAAGATGAATGGGGTCATCCTGGCCATTTGAGTAGTGTAGGGTGTGGCACCCCTGTACAGTTGTGGAGGGTGTGGCACCCCTGTACATTAGTGGAGGGTGTGGCACCCCTGTACAGTAGTGGAGGGTGTGGCACCCCTGTACAGTAGTGGAGGGTGTGGCACCCTGTACAGTAGTGGAGGGTGGGCACCCTGTACAGTAGTGGAGGGTGTGGCACCCCTGTACAGTAGGGGAGGGTGTGGCACCCTGTACAGTAGGGAGGTGTGGCACCCTGTACAGTAGTGGAGGGTGTGGCACACCTGTACAGTAGTGGAGGTGTGGCACCCTGTACAGTAGTGGGGGGTGTGGCACCCTGTACAGTAGTGGAGGGTGTGGCACCCTGTACAGTAGTGGAGGGTGTGGCACCCCTGTACAGTAGTGGAGGGTGTGGCACCCCTGTACAGTAGTGGAGGGTGTGGCACCCCTGTACAGTAGGGGAGGGTGTGGCACCCCTGTACAGTAGTGGAGGGTGTGGCACCCCTGTACAGTAGTGGAGGGTGTGGCACCCTGTACAGTAGTGGAGGGTGTGGCACCCCTGTACAGTAGTGGAGGGTGTGGCACCCCTGTACAGTAGTGGAGGGTGTGGCACCCCTGTACAGTAGTGGAGGGTGTGGCACCCCTGTACAGTAGTGGAGGGTGTGGCACCCCAGTACAGTAGTGGAGGGTGTAGCCCCCCACGAACATGGGTGGCTACACCTTCTATTTTCTGGGTTCACTTTCAACTTCCCTCGTTGCTACCCACTTCTCGGTAACTAGCGAGGGAGAGAGAAATATGGATAGTGTGGAAATGTATATAGCATAATTATCACGCTGTTAAAATGTTAATATTTTTATATAGAGTGATTGGTGAGGATCAAGTTAACATTCATAGAAGTGAGAGAGAGGAAATGATGGAGGAATGAGGGAATGTTTTCCAGTAAAAGTGACCTTGCAGAGAGAGGTGTTATGCCACAGTGGTTGTTCCATGTGTGTTTATAGGTGGCATTGTAATATCAGTGTACTAGTGATGGAGAAATGATCTCTAAATAGATCATTCTTACAGTTGATTTTTGCTTATGACACGTTACTTTTAGGAGACTCGGAAAATAATTTACAGAAATTAGTGGATGAGATTGGAAGGTTGTGGGAAGTTGAAAGTGAACGCAGAAAATGGAGGTTGTAGCCACCCCTGTTCCTGGGGGGCATCAACCTCCACTACTGTACAGGGGTGCCACACCCTCCACTACTGTACAAGGGAGCCACACCCTCCGCTACTGTACAGGGGAGCCACACCCTCCACTACTGTACAAGTATGCCACACCCTCCACTACCATACAGGGGTGGTCACACCCTCCACTACCATACAGGGGTGGTCACACCCTCCACTACCATACAGGGGTGGTCACACCCTCCACTACCATACAGGGTGGACACACCCTCCCCTACCATACAGGGTGGACACACCCTCCACTACCATACAGGGTGGTCACACCCTCCACTACCATCAGGGGTGGTCACACCCTCCACTACCATACAGGGGTGGTCACACCTCCACTACCATACAGGGGTGGTCACACCCTCCACTACCATACAGGGGTGGTCACACCCTCCACTACCATACAGGGGTGGTCACACCCTCCACTACCATACAGGGGTGGTCACACCCTCCACTACCATACAGGGGTGGTCACACCTCCACTACCATACAGGGTGGTCACACCCTCCACTACCATACAGGGGTGGTCACACCTCCACTACCATACAGGGGTGGTCACACCTCCACTACCATACAGGGGTGGTCACACCCTCCACTACCATACAGGGGTGGTCACACCCTCCACTACCATACAGGGGTGGTCACACCCTCCACTACCATACAGGGGTGGTCACACCCTCCACTACCATACAGGGGTGGTCACACCCTCCACTACCATACAGGGTGGTCACACCCTCCACTACCATACAGGGGTGGTCACACCTCCACTACCATACAGGGTGGTCACACCTCCACTACCATACAGGGGTGGTCACACCTCCACTACCATACAGGGTGGTCACACCCTCCACTACCATACAGGGGTGGTCACACCCTCCACTACCATACAGGGGTGGTCACACCCTCCACTACCATACAGGGGTGGTCACACCCTCCACTACCATACAGGGTGGTCACACCTCCACTACCATACAGGGGTGGTCACACCCTCCACTACCATACAGGGGTGGTCACACCCTCCACTACCATACAGGGGTGGTCACACCCTCCACTACCATACAGGGGTGGTCACACCCTCCACTACCATACAGGGGTGGTCACACCCTCCACTATCATACAGGGGTGGTCACGCCCTCCACTACCATACAGGTGCGGTCACACCCTCTACTACCATACAGGGGTGGTCACACCCTCCACTACCATACAGGGGTGGTCACGCCCTCCACTACCATACAGGGGTGGTCACACCCTCCACTACTCATACAGGGGTGGTCACGCCCTCCACTACCATACAGGTGCGGTCACGCCCTCCACTACCATACAGGTGCGGTCACGCCCTCCACTACCATACAGGGGCGGTCACACCCTCCACTACCATTCAGGGGTGGTCACACACCCCACTACCATTCAGGGGTGGTCACACCTTGGCACATTAACTATCAGTTCACCTGGGTCCCCAGCTTCCTGGAACTCCCAACTGAGGACTTGGGCTAGTAATGGCCCAGATGTAAAAGAGAAGATTCCTCCCGCTGATTTATTACACGGAAGTATGTTAGGCAATCAGAAGGGCAGGATGAATGTGATCAAAACAGGAAGACTGCCAGGGAATTTGCGTGCTTGCGCGAGAAGAGAGTTTGCGTGCGTTAGAGATACGGGGAATTTCTTTGCTTGCACGAGGAGGGAGCTTGCGTCCATTTGTGATAAGATAGGAATTTTCTTGCTTTAGTTTCAAGGGGAAGGGGATTGGTTTGCGTGCGTGTGCATTCAAAGGTGATGGAGGTACCACGACTGCTTCCTTGCACCCTTTCTCAAATTCACGATGCTTTTCGGACAGGCTTACCCGTCCCGGTAATTTCTTTCCTGGTTACAGTAGCTAGATTTGAATCATTTTCCTCCTGTATTGAAAGACAGACAGACACAGACAGACAGACAGACAAACACAAACACACACACACACACACTCTTTCTACGGTATTTTATCAACTAGGCTTCATCATTGGCCTCTCGGTTTGAAACACTTGTTTCTCTCTCCCACCTGCCTGTCATTCCTCCCACCAGCCTGTCATTCCTCCCACCAGCCTGTCATTCCTCCCACCAGCCTGTCATTCCTCCCACCTGCCTGTCATTCCTCCCACCTGCCTGTCATTCCTCCCACCTTCATGGTGTCCTTCACTAAGCCACTTTACAAACACCTTGTTGGAAACAACCTCTTTTATATTTGTGCTATTGATGTGTGCGTGTGTGTGTGTGTGTGTATCTTACGTGTGTGTTTGGGTGTGTTTTGTGTGTAGGTAATACTAGATGTCAAAGGCACTGGTTTATAGACACTTGACCTGTTAATTACTGGTTGTCAAAGACACTTCTCAATAGACACTTGGCCTTCCTGTTCTCTTTTTTTTTTGGGCGCGCGCGCGTGTATGCATGTGCACGTGTACTCTCATATTTGTGGTTGCAGGGGTCGATACATAACTCCTGGCCCCGCCTCTTCACTGATCGCTAGTAGGTTCGCTCTCTCTCCCTGCTCCATGAGCTTTATCATACCTCGTTTTAAAACTATTTATGGTTCCTGCCTCCACTACGTCACTTGCCAAACTATTCCATTTCCTGACAATATTACTAAAGAAATACTTCCTAACATCTCTGACTCATCTGAGTCTTCAACTTCCAATGGTGACCCCCTGTTTCTGTGTCCCATCCTTTCTCTGTTCACTTGTCAATTCCTGGCAGTATTTTGTCTGTCGTTATCATGTCTCCCCTAACCCTCCTGTCCTTCAGTGTCGTCAGGCCGATTTCCCTTAACCATTCTTCGTAGGACATTACTCTTAGCTCTGTGGAACTAGCCTTGTTGCAAACCTTTGCACTTTCTCTGTGCATGCTTGCGTGATTATTGAGTATGCGGCTCAAGGATAGAACTCACGTCTAGTCCAACACGTGAAGCTCGAAAATGGCAAAGGGTTCGCATCCAAACTGGTGCCAGAACTGAGAGAAATACATGGAGAGGCTGAGGGAAATGAACCTGACGATCTTGGCAGAGAGAAGGACAAGGAGAGAGATGATTACGATATACAAAATTTTAAGAGGAACTGATAGGACAGAAAAGGATGGGCTGTTTGAATTAAGAGAACCACGATCAAGAGGTCAAGTGGAGGTTCAAACGCAGACGAGCCAGAGGAACGTAAGGAAGAATTTCTTTGCTGTGAAGGTTGTTGAAAAGTGGAACGACTTGAATAACTAAGTGGTGGAGGCAAACTCAATACACAGCTTCACGAGTAGATATGGAAAGGCCCAAGAGGTTAGAAATAAGTGACGCCGATCAAAGTACTAGTCTAGGAGGTGGGGCCAAGAGCTGAGTATCGACTCCCACAAAAAACAAATAGTTCGCAAAAGCGCACATATTTGTGACTGAGTCAGTTTGTGGAGGCAGAGTAGTAGGGAAGGTGGTAATGCAAGGCGCCTTTGCTACCCTTGCACTTATCAATCCTCTGGAAGCTTGACCAATAACGCGAGGTCAGGGAAGGTCAGGCAGAATAAGGGAAGGTGAAGTAGAACCAAGGAAGAGGAAAGCCAGAATGAAGGAAGGCTGGTGAGGTAAAGTGAAAGTGTGGTGAAGATAAGGTTGGTGAGACACGATGAAGACAGGGAATACAAGGTGACGTAGGCTAAAGGTAGGATGGTGAAGGGCCAAGGGAGGGAGGTGATAAAGGGTGAAGGGAGGAAGGTGATAAAAGATACAGGGTGAAGGAAGGAATGTAAGGCGTTATGAGGGTAATGAAGGTGTAGCAGAGAGAAAGTATAGTCTAGCCTTGCTCACTGACTTATGATTACATTAGTGGATAAAAAACAGAGTAGATGAGTAAGTCACGTGCAACTCTTGAACATCCTGAAACACGTTTCGCCATCCAACAGCTTTATCAATCCAGTGCAGAGAAAAAAATACTGGAGACGGTGGAAGACGTGAAGAGGTAATGTGAGGTGCTAGGGGGAGATCAGTCCCTAATATGTTAGTTACCATTTTGTCCTAGGCACATGTCGATTTGACACTAGGCCTGTTGTATGTATGTGTGTGTGTGTGTGTACCTGTGTGTGTAGCAGCTACTAAACAGATCCTCTCCTCAAGTAATCAGTCATTTGAATTGTTTAGTTTTCCTTGACCAATTATTATACTTTACTATTATAAAAATTCTGGGCGTCCTGAACCCGTAAGGGTCATTCAGGGATGGGAAGGTAGAGGGGTTTTACCAATACCTTGGATCACGAACCCTTTGCCAGTATCAAAGCACGTCTTCCCTAGAAGGGGTCCGCACAGTGAAGAGGATTGGTGGGAGTAGCGAGGGTGAAGGATGAAGATGAGGTGGGAGCAGGGAAGAAAGAGAAGGATGAAGATGAGGTGGGAGCAGGGAGGAAAGAGAAGGATGAAGATGAGGTGGGAGCAGGGAGGAAAGAGAAGGATGAAGATGAGGTGGGAGCAGGGAGGAAAGAGAAGGATGAAGATGAGGTGGGAGCAGGGAGGAAAGAGAAGGATGGCTGATAAATGAAGAATAAATTGCTATTTTATTTAGAAATATTAAAAGAAAGTCTAAAATTCCTGGCTAGAACATTAACTAACACTCGATAATGAGAATTTATATAAGATGGTTTAACACGCAAAGCAACAGGGAGCAAAATTTACCAAGCACAGCAAAACGTAGAAACTTAGGGTTCACAACACCAGATTCCAACGTCTTCCTGCTGACGCACGACAATGCCTCAGCCTCTTCACAGATCTCCAATATTAAGTACACTCATCTCCTACCTGGGTCGAACACTGCTCATCCCAGTAACATGGCTAGTGATCAACACTACTTGCAAAGAGAGAACAATTTTTAAGTTTGACGAAGTGGCTAGTTTATTTTGCGAACACATATTGATAAGGCAAGTAAAACAAGTCAAGTAGGGACGCCATGTTCACATTAAGAGAACTGCCACCATTGCCAAAATAAATATTGATGCCTTTATGAGGAAACTGGACCGCTATCTCCTCCAGTTGCCAGATCAACCAGGCTTTGATGGCTAGGTGGGCCAGCGGACCGCGAAGCAGCCTGGTTGAATAAGGAAGTCTGAGCTAAGGCTGGCCTGCTAGGTTAGAAAAAAAAACATTAAACGTCACACTAAATACCTGGGAACAAGGTCCAAATAAATTTAGCAGGTTAACTGGATATACTTACAATTTTTCCTCCTTTTTACCAAATAGTTTCAGCTGAGCAAGTAATCCTACAAACGTTCTGGGCTCATATTTCACACTCACTCAAAAGCCAAGCTCCTCTTGGCCTTCCCTACAAGGGCTAGAGTTCTAGTCGAGCTCTACACTCTTCCTGACAGGTGATTTTTTCCCTAGTCATATATTAACATAAAATTCGTGTATAGGAAAAGGCACATAGTACGAGTCTCACGTGGTGTTACATATACCAGAGAAGTCAAATGGTCATTATGCCAAAGCCAGAGGCATCATTAATTTGTATCCCAGGCAAGGTATACAAATAGAAAATGGTGGGTAACAGCATTGTTGAAGACGTCATAGAAGCACATTACACCAACACACACATACCAAAGAACTATCTGGGTTCTGTTTGTTTTTTCTTTTTTGAAACTACAGATATCAGAATCTATTAGAAATAAAAATACACTAGACTTGATTTTCACGAACAGTTGGAAATTGATCAGACATTTAACACACACAAAAATATATTTTTTAATCGCAACCTATCTGTAATACAGACAAGTATAAATACATGCGTAAAGAACCCGCGTCAGTTCTCGGCAGTGAGAATTGACTGGCAGATAATAAACAAAGAAATATAGAATATTTCCATGGAAACCGTCCTGACCACCGTTATCCCACAAAAAAAGAGTATGGATATGTTATATTTGGAAGCATACAAGGTCTAGGTTCAAGCCCCACCCGTTTTGTGATTTGTTTTCAGTCGTATTAATATAATTTTGTGAATCATGATGGCGGCTTTGAGGACTTGAGCTAGAGCACGCCATAACCATGATGGTGTGGGAGCGTTTGTAAAAAAAATGCATTTGTTGTGACAGTGGGGCCCATGCTAACCTCCCTATGGTGTATAGAAATATACCTAGTTGGATGAATCCTGTTAGAGCCAGTGGTTAGCGCACTGGCCTGCGAGATTTAGGACTCGCCAGCCGTGCGTTCGAATCCCATCGTTCTGGGATCTGTATGAAATGTTTAACTTAGAAAGACTCTAAACAGGTCAGATATTGAAAGAAAATGTACAAAAGAAAAGAAAGACTAGCCCATGTCAAACAAAGGAAGGATAATCTACAACAAAAGAGATTACCGATTTAAAGCAGAACTAAACTAAAATATACAAATCAGACGGAATGAACATAGAAGGAACATGAACGCGTTCAAGAAATTTTAAGAAATTCTAAATATGATTACACGTACGCAAAATCCAAGTCTAAAACCACCTTGTCGAAAGAAAGAAGACGAAAAGAAACTCGAAATTTTGAATGGCCAACATGAAGCAGTGCTCAACAGTTAACTAATCGATGGTAAAGTTGAGGATGCAGGTGGTGTCTTCATCACCCCTGGACACCCTACAAATCATATATTTGTTGTAAGCCCAAGTCTCACAGAATTTGAATATTAAACATTAAAAAACATGCCCACACATGCGGCACCAGGAGCTCTTTAAGTGCAAAATACAATAATCACCAGCACTCGGCATTCTATTCCTCTGATGAAACACCAGAGTCCCTGTATAATATAGACATAGTTCTTCTGCACAAAGTAGGTAATAGAGCTCTGAACCCCCCCAAAAAAAAAAAAAACTAGTAGAACATCACAATTCCTAAATTTCTTTGAAAGGTTGGTGACCTACACAACCCATGTCATCATGGATCTAGAGAGGGAAGATCGTACTTGTGACGACTACAAAACAATTACAGTATAATTACAGAGCTTTAGAAGAAAAATTATCATTAAGACAGATTTACAGAGGCTTTGAGAAAACTCAGAACACTGATGTGGTCTACGTAGACATTACTAAGGCATTTGACACATGCAGTCATGGAGTATTAAGCCCGTAAACTAAGGTCAGTAGCCAATGAAGTAAAGTCAAAGGATATAACCAGAAAACTTTGAAAATGAATATTCAATTTTTCTAATATAACACAAATGGCAGTACTAAACAAAGCAAAATCTTGTCCTGATAAAGTAAATAGCTCAGTATCCCAAGACACTGTTCTAGCACCATTATATTAATGTTTTTAATTCTCATATCATAGACAAAAGCAGGATATTGATCCATGCCACACTTCCAGAAAAATGCTGACATTCTTCGAGGAAAGTGAGGCCAAGTGTTATAAATTGGCCTGGAAACTCTCCTGACCTTAACCCAATTGAGAATCTATGGGGAATAACTAAACGCAGGATCGAGGAACATGACTGTTCAACTGTAGAGAAACTAATTGCTCTTGTTATTAGGACCTGGTACCACGACGAACTTGCCCAAATGTGTTCAACATTGGTAGATTTTATGCCAAAGCGTGTAGCAGTGCTTAGTCATATCTCTTATTAAATAAACTATTTGTCATATTATTGCCGTGCATTTCTCAAACATTAATTTTCCAAGTAAATGTCTTACTTCATCACTGTCCCAATTAATATCACATTATATTATATATATATATATATATATATATATATATATATATATATATATATATATATATATATAATGCAGAGAATTCGGAGTTTGGAAATTAGGAGGAGGTGCGGGATTACCAAAACGATTGTCCAGAGAGCTGAGGAGGGTTGTTGAGGTGGTTTGGACATGTAGAGAGAATGGAACGAGACAGAGTGACTTCGAGAGTGTATAAATCTGTAGTGGAGGGAAGGCGGGGTAGGGGTCGGCCTAGGAAGGGTTGGAGGGAGGGGTAAAGGAAGTTTTGTGTGCGAGGGGCTTGGACTTCCAGCAAGCATGTGTGAGCGTATTTGATAGGAGTGAATGGAGGCATATGGTTTTAATACTTGACGTGCTGTTGGAGTGTGAGCAAAGTAACATTTATGAAGGGATTCAGGAAACCGGCAGGCCGGACTTGAGTTCTGGAGATGGGAAGTACAGTGCCGGCACTCTGAAGGAGGGGTGTTAATGTTGCAGTTTTATAACTGTAGTGTAAAGCACCCTTCTGGCAAGACAGTGATGGAGTGAATGATGATGAAAGTTTTTCTTTTTCGGGCCACCCTGCCTTGGTGGGAATCGGCCGATGTGTTAATAAAAAAAAAAAAAAAATATATATATATATATATATAATGTGATGGGCTCCACCTCTGGTGTAAATTGTGGGACCCATTGCCTCTGAGAAGTGGATAAAAAGGCTTCAAGGAAGAATATTTAGATTTATTTCTGAAGCCATTTGAATATTCCACTTCCCCTACCACCCCATCTTTTATATATAAACTTTATTTCAAGACAAAATACATTGACAAAATACATTGACAAAATACATTGACAAAATACATTGACAAAATACATTGACAAGAATACAATAGGGAGTAAAACAACATAGATAACAACTCAGAGCTACATGTCATATACTTCGTCCAGCTCCCAGGCAGTGGGCCGCGTGCCCAGAACGCTGCAGGCATTTCCCCTCTGGATCGCCACACTGAGTCTCTGAAAGAGGAAGCTGGTCGCCCTGTGGTCCCTGGTTTCTATGATGAGTTTCTCACCCAGCTCTTTGAGAAACTTTAGAGCACACTTGCCCCACGCTCCAAGGGTCACCGACCCTATTGGGATGAAGTTATAGCAAGGGGGAAGGCCTTCATATTTGCGAATCTTCTGGGTCTTCCTGTGGCTGGCAGCTCCACCCCCTTCGGCTACGGAGTATGGCAAGTAGGTGTCTGCCATTGTGGCAGCACAGGTGTAGTCCCAAGCAATCTGCTTACCATCCTTCCAGGGTAGCATAGTGGCTCCATCAGGACGCTTTTGACTTCCATCAGACCTCTGCACTTGGGGTTCACGTTGAGCTGGGCAACAGGCCGTGGCGAGGCTTCTCTTTATGATGTCATTGACCTCCTCATGTCTAGCATACTTCCCTTCTGATATGTGACACACGAGACCATGAAGTCCGAATTGATCGGCCGTCGCCCTGCCGCAAATACACCTATGTTCAGTGAGTATGGGGGCGGCTAGGCGAAGAGCACCACCAATCCGAATGGCCTGTGGGTCGAGTCGAGTGCCCAGGGAGGAATTGGGAACGTCTAGAAGGAAATCTCCTGAGTGTTGTGCCTTCACCGCTAGGAGACGAGCTTTGTCCTTTCCTGAAGCGTTGGTGAGCATTGTGTTGGCGATTTTTTCCACGAACGGTTTGTCCCAGTGGGACTGTTTGTGCTCTTTGGGAGGAGCTGGTCTACTGGAAGAGTCTGCACAGGTGTCGCACTGCACTGCTGCTTCCATGAACCTGGGGTCTTGAGCTCCCACCACACCTCTCAAGCGTTCGTGGACAATCTTCTTGACTAAATACACTGGAAGCCAAACACGATGACAGAAATGCAGGTAAAGCTACCTGCGTTGCTTTGCGCACCCCTATACCTCCCAGTCGCACTGGGAGGGTTGCCTGCTCCCATTGTCGATCCTCTAGTGACAGATTCAATACCTTCTTAAAGGTTGATCTCAGGTGTGCGTCATACTCGTCAAGTGTTGGGTTGTCAAAAGAAGGTGCACACCTCAAGAAGTGAGTCTTGGCATAGTAAGACACCTTGTGAGGAGATACAGGGCATCATGGGCATCAAGATCACTTATTCTCTCCTCCATTCTCTTCAGGTCATTCACTTTGTCCTTGAGGACCGTGTCGATGGCGTGGTGACCCAGCGGTGCTCCCAGGAGGGTACTGTTGGATGGAGTGGTAGTAGAGATTTCCGGGAGGATTGTTTGCACAGCATTGATTATTTCCTGGTTTGTTGTGATAATCTCACACTTATCCCAACATCATGTATTTCTCTCTCCGCTCCAGCGAGTACTTATTTAGGACTTTGGGACACTCCC
The DNA here is from genome assembly GCA_009830355.1 of Cherax destructor. NCBI lineage: Eukaryota > Metazoa > Arthropoda > Malacostraca > Decapoda > Parastacidae > Cherax > Cherax destructor. The sequence continues at coordinate 23,200 of WNWK01010917.1, forward strand.
AATAATTTAAATACCTTATTGATTCTATGCGGGCTGTGAATGAAATTTTTGTATCTGTTTGTGTCACCAATGAACATCATGTTTTCCACTGTCTGCTGGAAAATCCTGCTGATATTTTCCTGCAGTTTTTCCGTATCTTCTGTCTGGGTGATGCTCATGCTTATTTTGGTATCCGCAAATAATGATACAGAACTCGGGCGATTAATGGTCTATTTCTGCAGGTAGTTCTTAACTTGGATTTGGGCATATGTTTAGAAATATATTTTTTTTCAATCCTAGATGGCTCATTCTTCCCTGTGTACTTCTGTCTGCTACGACAGCTTTAATTTTTGTTCTATCTCGGTGATCTCTCTTCTAAGATTATCTTTCCTTCCTTGTGACATAATCGTTTTTAAGCTATTCAGTAACCCCCTTTTTCTGTACATACTTCTATGCTTGATACCTATTTAATACAAACTTTCTATGATGATGTGTTCAGCTTTTCTAGGCACTGGATAGTATTTAGGATGTTCATGACTGTTTCCCAGGGAATATCTGATAATTTTAATTTGGAGTTCTCCCGCTATTCTTGTACCGTTAATGACTTTGTTCAAATTCCTAACAGCTAATCTTAGTTTATCAGTCGTGCGTATACTCCAGGGGCTGTGTAGGTGACGTATACCTCAGGCGAAATGCTTAGTACTCTTCTTACCCCGAGGATTTTCTCCCTGATTGTGGCTTGCACTCTTTATCTCCCTTCTCCCCGAGCCCTTACTCTGTTTCTGGTCTTCTTTGCCCTTCACCAGTTTTCATAACCTTGCACTTCCTAGGGTTGAATTTCAATAGTCATATGTCAGATCAATTCTGCGGTTTGTCCAGAACTGTTTCTAGCCTGTTCTTGTCCTCTTCTGTTTTTATTCCTCTCATTAGTTTCACATTATGTGTGAGAGTGAGGACGAGGGGAGGGGGTAGTTTGCGTGGCTTATTATCGCATATATAATTTGCGTGAATACCTAAATGGATAGATTTGCGAGTGTATTGGAATGTTTGTTATAAGAGTTTTGTATATCAGAAGCATGCGATTTCGTGTTTGGGTGTGAATGGAGGTCGAGGGTGGGGGAGTGAGGGTGCTTGACGTGGTAGCATGTTGAGGTGGTAAGATTGATGATGAGGGTGTCGGAGGTGTGAAGAGTAGGTGTGGAGGTGATGGTGAGGGTGGGAAGGAGAGGTGATGGTGAGGGTGGGAAGGAGAGGTGATGGTGAGGGTGGGAAGGAGAGGTGATGGTGAGGGTGGGAAGGAGAGGTGATGGTGAGGGTGGGAAAGAGAGGTGATGGTGAGGGTGGGAAGGAGAGGTGATGGTGAGGGTGGGAAGGAGAGGTGATGGTGAGGGTGGGAAGGAGAGGTGATGGTGAGGGTGGGAAAGAGGTGATGGTGAGGGTGGGAAGAGAGGTGATGGTGAGGGTGGGAAAGAGAGGTGAGGGTGGGAAGAGAGGTGAGGGTGGGAAGAGAGGTGATGGTGAGGGTGGAAAGAGAGGTGATGGTGAGGGTGGAAAAGAGAGGTGATGGTGAGGGTGGAAAAGAGAGGTGATGGTGAGGGTGGAAAAGAGAGGTGATGGTGAGGGTGGAAAAGAGAGGTGATGGTGAGGGTGGAAAAGAGAGGTGATGGTGAGGGTGGAAAAGAGAGGTGATGGTGAGGGTGGAAAAGAGAGGTGATGGTGAGGGTGGGAAAGATAGGTGATGGTGAGGGTGTGAAGGAGAGGTGATGGTGTGAAGATGTGGTGTGAAGGAGAGGTGATGGTGCGATGGAGAGGTGATGGTGCGATGGAGAGGTGAAGGTGTGAAGGAGAGGTGATGGTGAAGGTGTGATGGTGAGGGTGTAAAGGAGAGGTGAGGATGTGGTGGTGCGGGTGTGATGGTGAATGTGATGGTGGGGGAGTCACAATAACTGGTTGTGTTGCAGCCTGTCTTTCTTTCTATCTGTTGGTATTGTGTCATTGGGTTGGGGAAATTTGACGCAAGACAGCTGGAATGTGCACATGAATGAGACAATGGAGGCATCAGAACTTCTGAACAAAATACAATTTAAGACAAAAATTATACCACAAATGAACAGCAATGGACACAAATGGAACACTTCGTACGAGTGCCTAATCAGGTCTAATGTGATGGTTATGTGGGTCTGAGTTCCGCTAGCAGCAACAGCCTAGTTGATCAAGCGGTTGACACAAAAGTCAATCGTAATTCTGCAAGTGTAGTAGAAACTTGGAAACAAGTCACAGGTAAATAATGAATAACTGTATGACAGTGAATGAGAATTTAGATAAAAGCGCAAGATAAATCGTCTGTTTGAATACCAAGACAAAAACATCGGAGAGGATGGAAAAGTTTCAGAGGACGGGGTATGAAGGCAGTTAATTTATCCTAATGGTGATAGATGCGATAAACTGTGAACATTACGGGTGGGGGGCGAGGGAAGGGGAGGAGAGGGAGGGGTTGGGGTGGTGGTGGTTGTGTGAGGTCTGGCGTAGTGCTCATGTGAAGGCAGAGGAATGAGGGGGAAATATTTCGAGTGGGGGATGAAGGTGTCCAAGGAAGAAGAGAGGTACAGAAATGGGTCTGTAAAGGAAAATGGAAAGGGTTGGAGAGTGGGATGAGGAGTGGTGCTTTTGGAGGGAAAGTGGTGGGTGAAAGGTGTGGTGGTAGGGTGGAGGGAAGTTAGAACGAAAGAAGCGAGGGAGGGATTGATGTAGTGGTAGAAGGGAAGGAAATGTGGTAAGAGGGAGGGAAAGAAAAGTGAAACAGCAGAGTCCGCACGACTCAGATCAGCATTTAGAGCAGGAAGATCATGCTGACCTCATCTATTAAACTATCACTAACATAATTACGGAGGCGTTGCAAGAAACCATAACATAGATGTGGTATACACGGATCTCGCAACGGCGTTTGACGAATGTGATCATGGGGTAAAACTAGGCAAATGAATATTCAACTTTATGACAGATAGAACACAGGAGTAGTAGTAAACAGAGCGAAATCCAGCATTAGCACAGTAATAAGCTCAGTACCCCGAGGTACAGTCCTGGCGCCATTACTGTTTCTTATCCTCATAGCAGACAATATAAACAGTCGCCACGTTTTTGTATCATCATTAGCTGATGATACAGCAAAAGTCTTCCATTCGGCAGTGGAGAATAACAATGTTCATTGGTGAAGTTCAGTGACGACATACTCCAATTGCATAGATACAGGAGTGAACAACTCGAAAGGGACACTATATAAAAAAAACCCACAAGATCACCACCCAGTAGAAGGAAGGGAACTAGTGAATGACCTAGGAGTAATTATGTCAAGACCTTTCTTAAGAGGAACACAAGAAGGTAGATGTCACGAAAGCCAGAGCTTTGTTCAGAGTTGCCGCCTTTGTTGAGGGCAAGGGACATGTCAGAGCTGGCAGATACAAAGATCATACACAGCTCCCATTTACCCAATAAAGCATTTAAACTACTGGGAACTCTGGAGTGGACGAAAGATACATGAAAATGTTTACGTGGAAGGCACTTGAGGGTCTAGTCCCAAATCTGCACACTGCCATGAGTGATAGGAGAGAAACTTAATAAATCCAGTGGGCACAATAAGAGAGCATTGTATCAACATCCGTGGTCCCAGACTTATAAAAATCAGAAGATATCAGAAACTGTTGTAACAAGTGTAAAAGTCTTCAAGAGGAAATCTGACAATTATCGCCGCCAATTGCCAGATCACCCAGGCTGCGTTGGATATGTGGGCCATCGGGCCGCCAGCAGCAACAGCCTGGTGGACCAGGCAAGTCCCAGAGGAACCTTGACCCAGAGTCAAGCTTCGGAAGTAGGAAAACTCTTGAAACCCCTCAAAGGTATATAAAAGGTAAAGGCAGCACCACTAATATAGGTTTATAACATGGGATAGCATGTATGTATACTGTGGCATCACGTGTGTGTGTGTGTGTGTGTGTGTGTGTGTGTGTCATGCTGCCACATGTGTTGCTGATGTTTGCTACAGTTAAAACTTGTGTTTATGAATAGTGAGTTAAGTTTTGTGTTGGTTACTCTGGTATGAAGAGTTGCTTGTCACGAAGCCAGTAAACATTCATGAAGGTTTATATTTAATTTACATGTGAACGTGTACACTCCAGGCAAGGAATGTTACGAGCGAAGTTGAAGCAAGTACGCAGGCGTGCACACTACCCTTCCTAACACACACATACACACGCGTGTGCACGCGCGCACGCACGCACAGATTGAGAGAGACTACAAAATGGATCTGGACAAGTTGCAGGTCTGGT
>WNWK01010917.1:32500-67512 GCA_009830355.1 Cherax destructor
CAAGACAGTTACACATGTTACGCATCTGCGTATAAAGTGCCACGTTAAATATTACGCGGAAATAAATACTTAAAATAAGCAATATATCTGAGCGCTTGTGTTTATACGTGTGTGCTTGTTTTGTTTTTTCTGTTCTTATGATTGTTTCTGCATACATGTCATTTTTCCTGCATACATGGCATTGTTCCTGCATACATACATGTCATTTTTTCTGCATACATGTCATTGTTCCTGCATACATACATGTCATTGTTCCTGCATACATGTCATTGTTCCTACATACATGTCATTGTTCCTACATGTCATTGTTCCTACATACATGTCATTGTTCCTACATACATATATGTCATTGTTCCTACATACATACATGTCATTGTTCCTACATACATACATGTCATTGTTCCTACATACATACATGTCATTGTTCCTACATACATACATGTCATTGTTCCTACATACATACATGACATTGTTCCTACATACATGTCATTGTTCCTGCATACATACATGACATTGTTCCTGCATACATGTCATTGTTCCTGCATACATGACATTATTCCTACATACATGTCATTATTCCTACATACATGTCATTATTCCTACATACATGTCATTATTCCTACATACTTACATGTCATTGTTCCTACATACATACATGACATTATTCCTACATACATGTCATTATTCCTACATACATGTCATTGTTCCTACATGTCATTGCTCCTACATACATACTTGACATTATTTCTACATACATGCCATTATTCCTACATACATGTCATTGTTCCTACATACATACATACATGTCATTGTTCCTGCATACATACATGTCATTGTTCCTACATGTCATTGTTCCTACATACATACATGTCATTGTTCCTACATACATACATGTCATTGTTCCTACATACATACATGTCATTGTTCCTACATACATACATGTCATTGTTCCTACATACATACATGTCATTGTTCCTACATACATGTCATTGTTCCTGCATACATACATGTCATTGTTCCTGCATACATACATGTCATTGTTCCTGATGCATACATGTCATTGTTCCTGCATACATACATGTCATTGTTCCTGCATACATACATGTCATTGTTCCTGCATACATACATGTCATTGTTCCTGCATACATACATGTCATTGTTCCTGCATACATACATGTCATTGTTCCTGCATACATACATGTCATTGTTCCTGCATACATACATGTCATTGTTTCTGCATACATACATGTCATTGTTTCTGCATACATACATGTCATTGTTTCTGTATACATACATGTCATTGTTTCTGTATACATACATGTCATTGTTTCTGTATACATACATGTCATTGTTTCTGTATACATACATGTCATTGTTTCTGTATACATACATGTCATTGTTTCTGTATACATACATGTCAGTGTTTCTGTATACATACATGTCATTGTTTCTGTATACATACATGTCATTGTTTCTGTATACATACATGTCATTGTTTCTGTATACATACATGTGATTGTTTCTGCATACATGTGATTGTTTCTGTATACATGTTAGTTTCTGCATACATACATGTGATTGTTTCTGCATACATACATGTGATAGTTTCTGCATACATGTGATTGTTTCTGCATACATGTGATTGTTTCTGCATACATGTGATTGTTTCTGTTGTGGTTGTTTCTGCATACATGTGATTGTTTCTGCATACATGTGATTGTTTCTGTATACATGTTATTGTTTCTGCATACATACATGTGATTGTTTCTGCATACATGTGATTGTTTCTGCATACATACATGTGATTGTTTCTGCATACATACATGTGATTGTTTCTGTATACATACATGATTGTTTCTGCATACATGTGATTGTTTCTGTATACATACATGATTGTTTCTGCATACATGTGATTGTTTCTGCATACATGTGATTGTTTCTGTATACATACATGTGATTGTTTCTGTATACATACATGTGATTGTTTCTGTATACATACATGATTGTTTCTGCATACATGTGATTGTTTCTGTATACATACATGATTGTTTCTGCATACATGTGATTGTTTCTGCATACATGGGATTGTTTCTGCATACATACATGTGATTGTTTCTGCATACATACATGTGATTGTTTCTGCATACATACATGTGATTGTTTCTGCATACATACATGTGATTGTTTCTGTATACATGTGATTGTTTCTGCATGCGTGGAGTGAGTGAATGAGTGAGAATACAAAATGTCAATTTAATTGAAACTAAAATGCACTTGCATTGCTGTGTTGAGTTCCACATCACTGTGCACTTTGCATTGTCTGTGTTGACTTTTAGAATCATCACTTTGCACTGTTTGTGTTGACTGTTAGAATCATCACTTGGCACTGTGTTGACTATTAGAATCATCACTTGGCACTGTGTTGACTGTTAGAATCATCACTTGGCACTGTGTTGACTGTTAGAATCATCACTTGGCACTGTGTTGACTGTTAGAATCATCACTTGGCACAGTGTTGACTGTTAGAATCATCACTTGGCACTGTGTTGACTGTTAGAATCATCACTTGGCACAGTGTTGACTGTTAGAATCATCACTTGGCACAGTGTTGACTGTTAGAATCATCACTTGGCACAGTGTTGACTGTTAGAATCATCACTTGGCACAGTGTTGACTGTTTGAATCATCACTTGGCACAGTGTTGACTGTTAGAATCATCACTTGGCACAGTGTTGACTGTTAGAATCATCACTTGGCACTGTCTGTGTTGACTGTTAGAATCATCACTTGGCACAGTGTTGACTGTTTGAATCATCACTTGGCACAGTGTTGACTGTTAGAATCATCACTTGGCACTGTGTTGACTGTTAGAATCATCACTTGGCACTGTGTTGACTGTTAGAATCATCACTTGGCACTGTGTTGACTGTTAGAATCATCACTTGGCACTGTGTTGACTGTTAGAATCATCACTTGGCACTGTGTTGACTGTTAGAATCATCACTTGGCACTGTGTTGACTGTTAGAATCATCACTTGGCACTGTGTTGACTGTTAGAATCATCACTTGGCACTGTCTGTGGTTGACTAGTATACTCTCCTTTAGCTCTGAGGTTATCATAATAGCTGGAAGCATGTACATTACCATCCCCATTATGGTCACTGTTATACAACTCTCACCATTTATTTTTAGTTGAAATGTGTATGTTGTCAAGTGTGTCAGTGTTAAGTTGTTTCAAGCAAAGACGTGAGTGATGTCACTCAGAGAGAGAAATATTAGGGGCATTAAACAGAAAAAAAAAATTTGCTATTTCGTTAGCTTAACCGAATACTTTCTTTCCCTCTCTTTGTTCTCTTTTTTTCCTTCCTCCTTTTTTTTCTCATTCTCTTTCCCTCTCTCTCTTCCTCTCCCTCCCTCCCCCTCTTCCTTTCTCTCTCCCTCTGTCTCTCTCCATTCTTTTCCTGTTCCCCTCTCTTCTCTTTGTATATCCCACCAGTGTTGGGGTGTTGAACACAGAACACGACTCACGTTACAAGTGTTTGGACAATCCCACTCCCTCCACCAGGTAGAACCTGTGTTGTAGGCTTGAGACACAGCTCCCCCACCCCACCCCTTTCCTCCTTAGACCAGGAGGGAAGACATAGCACCCCTCTGTCTTCCTCGTTCAGCCAGGGAGGAAGCAAGAGTAATGAGTCAGTAAGATGCCCTGATGATGACTGAGTATTCGATGACGTTCAGATGAGTATCACCGTCACGCCACCATCATTACAAACCATCTCGAAACCAAACACAAATTTTTGTTTGTTTGTTTTTTCAGCACGTCGGTCGTCTCCCACCGAGGCAGGGTGACCCAAAAAGAAAGAAAATCCCCAAAAAGATACGACAGTTTAGAAGTCCCTCCAAACTGCCGGACTCAATTCCGGCTAACTGGTTTCCCTGAATCCCTTCACAAAATGTTACCCTGCTCACACTCCAACAGCTAGTCAGGTCCCCAAAAACCATTCGTCGCCATTCACTCGTATCTAAAACGCTCACCCATTCTTGCTGGAAGTCCAAGCCCCTCGCACACAAAACCTCCTTTACCCCTTCCCTCCAACCTTTTCTAGGCCGACCCCTACCCCGCCTTCCCTCCACTACAGATTTATACTCTCTCGAAGTCATTCTATTTTGTTCCATCCTCTCTATATGTCCGAACCATCTCAATAACCCCTCCTCAGCTCTCTGGATAATAGTTTTGGTAATCCCACACCTCCTAATCTTCAAACTACGGATTCTCTGCATTATATTCACACCACACATTGCCCTTAGACACGACATCTCCACTGCCTCCAGCCTTCTCCTTGTTGCAACATTCACAACCCATGTCTCACACCCATACAAGAGTGTTGGTATAATTATACTCTCAAACATTCCCCTCTTTGCTTTCATGGATAAAGTTCTCTGTATCCACAAGCTCCTCAGTGCACCACTCACCTTTTTCCCCTCGTTAATTCTATGATTCACCTCATCCTTCATATACCCATCTGCTGACACATCCACTCCCAAATATCTAAACACATTCACCTCCTCCATACTCTCTCCCTCCAATCTGATATCGAATGTTCCGTTATCTATTTTTTTTTGTTATCCTCATCACCTTACTCTTTCCTATATTCACTTTCAATTTCCTTCTTTTACATACCCTACCAAACTCATCACCAACCTCTGCAACTTCTCTTCAGAATCCCCCACAAAAGCACAGTGTCATCAGCAAAGAGCAGCTGTGACAACTCCCACTTTGTGTTAGATTCTTTATCTTTTAACCCCACACCTCTTGCCAACACCCGAGCATTCACTTCTCTTACAACTCAATCTATAAATATATTGAACAACTACGGTGACATCACACATCCCTGTCTAAGGCCTACTTTTACTGGGAAATAAATAGCCTAAATAGCAACGCATTTCTTGCCAAATAAGACAAGCTAAAATTTGTGTATGCAATAATTTCTGAACCTAACGAAAAAAATATATTTCATTGTTTATTATTAAATTATTGTGAACTTATCTAAAATATATTTAGTTGGATTAGGCTAAATTAAATTGCTCTTGTTATAATAAGGTTAGGCAAGTTTTCTAAGGTTCTTGTGGTACAAAATTATTTATTGGTACATTAACATAAATGAAAAAAATATATCTTTAAACGTATAAGAGAAAATTTTAGAAAGACTTAATTTTAAACGAGTTCTTGCTAATTTACCAATTTTACTTATTCGGCACGACATATATATATTTATTTTGTATATGTAGGGAGGTACCACCTCTAGAACTTTACTGGGGACCCTCATCCTCAGAGAAGACAATAAACGTACGTACTACAGGTAAAACTCGAGGTTCTCCCCGGAGCTGTTTGGATATTTTCTTCTCCAACCACCCCCTATATATATTATATAAGTGCTTTATTGATAGACAGAATACATTGACAGAAAACACAAACATGAACATGAATACATTGGTACAATATATCAAAGATTATGAATCTCCTCCAGCTCCTCCGAAGCCGGATGCGAGCCCAGTATGCAGCATGCATTGCCCCTCTGGATGGCCACACTGAGGCGCTGGAACATGAAAGTGGCTGCCCTTGGGTCCCTGGTGGTGTCGACGAGTCTGGAACCCAGTTCTTTAAGGAAACGTGTTTCATTTTTTCCCCATGATCCCAAGGTCTCTGATCCCGCTGGGACAAATTGATACTGTTGGCTTATGTCCCTGTACTTGCCGATCTTGTACTCCTCCCTGTGGTCAGCAGCTCCTCCCTGTCGCCCAACACTATGATGAATATAGGTGTCAGCCAGTGTCGACACACAGGTATAGTCCCATACTAAGAGCTTGCCATTCTTCCAAGGCTAGATGGTGATCCGGTCGGGGAGGTTTGCTGGGTTGTGGGTATTGTTGGCTGCTAGTGATCGGGGCTCTCTCGGCTGGGCATCCAACTGAAGCAAGGGTTCTCTTTATGATGTCGTTGACTTCATTGTGTCTTGCATGCCAGCCCTTGGTTTTATAACAGTTTAGACCATGTAGACCATATTGGTCTGCCGCAAATACACGTATATTCCGTGTGAATTGGGGCAGCAAGGCGCAGAGCCACTACAATACGGAGGGAGGGTCTTAGGGTCGAGGCGTGTTCCCATTGCCGAAATGGGAACTGTTTGGAGGAAGTCCCCAGAGTGATGTGCACTCACAGCTAGGAGACGGGCAGTCTCCCTGTCTGATGTTACAGCCCTAAGCATGTTGGCAAGCATCTTTTCTGTGATGGGGGCCATCCCAGCTTAACTGTTTTAAGCCAGTTCTGCACTAGGTTTTGGTGCTGGAGCAGCAAGAGTCTCCCATTCAGTGATGGCACTGGCGTAGCTAGGGTCCTGTATTCCTGCTGAATCACTGAGGTTGTCCGGAAGAATTTGTTTTATTAACTCATTTGATGCTATGGAAGAGGATAGGAAAGCTGGTAGAGCAGTCTGGGAGGATTTACGTACTCCCAGCCCCCCAAGCCTGACTGGAAGTGAGGCTTGCAACCACTGTCCATCTTCGAGGGAAAGGTTCAATACACACACTAGCATGGTCTTGAGGAGAGTCATATTCCTTGAGTTTCGGACTGCTGAAGGCTGGGGAGCATCTAAGGAAGTAAGTAAGTTTTGGGACTGACAGGCACCTGTTGAGTAGGTAGAAGGCATCATGTGTATCGATGTCTTTCATCCTGCCTTCCATCGTCCTGAGGTCTGAGATTTTTTTTTCTAGGACCAGATCGATGGCATTAGGCCAAAGAGGAGCACCGAGGAGAGTGCTGTTGGCTGGATCAATGGCTTTTGCCCCTGGTAAAACAGCACTAATGTTCTGGATCATCTGTGGATTGGTAGAAACTATTTCACATTTGGTGGGGTTTAAAGATAGGCCCAGGCTCTTTCCCATGTCTTTAATTTTCCTGATGTCCTCTAGGAGAGATTCTTTAGTGCCAGCTAGGGTACCATCATCCAAGAACCAGATATTGAGCTCACTGGAGAGCACTTCTGTGACTTCCTTGATGACCAGACAGAATAGAAAGGGGGCGAGAGGGTCCCCCTGTTGCACACCCTCACACGAGTCAATTTCATGGTCCCCAAACAATAGTTTAGAAGTCACACTATAACACGATTCAATGAAGGAACAGATGGAAGTGTCTAGAAACTGCTTGGAGAGCAGAATCCCTTAGGACTGAGTTGAAAGCATTGGCAAAGTCCAATTTGATCAAGGCTTTTTCATTGGACATGTTGATGTATACTCGTGCTGCGTGGGCAGCTGCTTCACAGCCTTGTTGGTTGAACTCCAAAACCGAGCTGAGTTGGTTTCAACATTGAGGCAGCATCTCGACTTACCATTCGTACTGCAGCCTTGGCGACTAGGCGCCGAAGGGTGTTGCCCACTGCAATGGGCCTGATTCCTCCATCCTTTTTCCGGAGGACACACAGTGAGGCACCAAAGAAAAGGGGTCTAATGGTCTCTGGGACACTGCCATCCAGGCACACATTGGAAAATTTGGCGAGTTCAGACAGCAACCTCTCTGAAACCTCACCAAGTGCTGGATTGAGCATTTGTTTCAAGTGTTGTGGCCTTAAACCAGTGAAACCTCGTGCTGAGCCCTGTGGAAATAACAAAGCAGCTTTATACACATCAGCGTCCTGTAAGGTTAAATGTTCTTCACCTGCTGCAATGTCAGGGATATATATATATATATATATATATATATATATATATATATATATATATATATATATATATATAAATATATATTAAAAGTTTATTTGTGTAAAGATGTATCATGAGGAAATAGATTTTTAATCTGAACATACTCGTGTCTCCTCCGGTTCCCCTCTAGCTCTTCGCAAATCATTGCTCTTCGTTCCAAGATTATTCCTGTAGCGAATTTGTCCATATTTGCTCACTTGAGGGCTCCATACTGGTGCTGCGTACTCTGGTAGGTCTGACATATGCAAAGTTCTGAATGACTGCTAGTTGAGGTTCCTGAGTGAGAGACTTCAGTATGGTAGACGAGCATACTTCGCCTCTTATTTGGTTGATGCGGTGCGCCTCGGCTGACGTGCTTACCCATAGATTTTCTCTGTAATTTGGTTTGTAGCTCTTGTACCCTCTTCTGTATTCCGTATCTGGTTTTCTCTGTTTACGTGTATGAATGGTGGTGTGTGGGGGAAGGGGTAGTTGTGACTAGGGGTGATGGTGTGTGGGGGAGAAGGGGTGGTAGTACTCAACTTGTTGTGGTTGCAGGGGTCGATTCATAGCTCCTGGCCCCGCCTCTTCACTGGCCGCTACTGGGGCCACTCTTCCCGCTCCATGAGCTTTATCATACCTCTTCTTAAAGCTATGAATGGATCCTGCCTCCACTACTTCGTTTCCCAAACTATTCCACTTCCTGACCACTCTGTGACTGAAGAAATACTTCCTAACATCCCTGTGATAACATCTGAGAATTCAACTTCTAACTGTGACCCCTTGTTGCTGTGTCCCATCTCTGGAACATTCTGTCTCTGTCCACTTTGTCAATTCCTCTCAGTATTTTATATGTCGTTATCATGTTCCCCCCCCCCTATCTCACCTGTCCTCCAGTGTCGTCAGGTCGATTTCCTCGAAATCGACCTGACGACACTGGAGGACAGGAGAGATAGGGGGGACATGATAACGACATGTAAAATACTGAGAGGAATTGACAAGGTGGACACAGACAGAATGCATCAACCAAATAAGACATACCCCTTAGTTCCGGAACTAGTTTTATTGCAAACCTTTGCACTTTCTCCAGTTTCTTTACGTGCTTGGCTAGGTGTGGGTTCCAAACTGGTGCTTCATACTCCAATATGGGCTTAACATACACAGTGTACAGGGTCCTGAACGATTCCTTATTAAGATGTCGGAATGCTGTTCTTAGGTTTGCTAGGCGCCCGTATGCTGCAGCAGTTATTTGGTTGATGTGCGCCTCAGGAGATGTGCCTGGTGTTATACTCACCCCAAGATCTTTTTCCTTGAGTGAGGTTTGTAGTCTCTGGCCCAATAGACTGTACTCCATCTGCGGTCTTCTTTGCCCTTCCCCAATCTTCATGACTTTGCACTTGGTGTGGTTGAACTCCAGGAGCCAGTTGCTGGACCAGGCCTGCAGCCTGTCCAGATTCCTTTGTAGTTCTGCCTGGTCCTTCTCCGATTGAATTCTTCTCATCAACTTCACATCATCTGAAAGCAGGGACACTTCGGAGTCTACTCCTTCCGTCATGTCGTTCACAAATACCAGAAACAGCACCGATCCTAAGACTGACCCCCGTGGAACTCCACTCGTCACAGGCTCCTACTCTGACACCTCGCCACGTACCATGACTCGCTGTTGTCTTCCTGACAGATATTCCCTGATCCATTGTAGCGCCTTCCCTGTTACCCCTGCCTGGTCCTCCAGCTTTTGCACTAATCTCGTGTGTGTGTGTGTGTGTGTGTGTGTGTGAGAGTGAAGGGGCTGGAACTCAGTGATGTCATTTGCATACACTCTTCCTCAGTCAGTTGAACATGGTGTTTGCTTCTTGTTCCGCCATGTTTTAGTTGCAACTCTCTGCTTGCAACTTTTATTCTTGTTTCCTCTTGTTTATTATTCCAGCGTTTGCTGTTTTGTTAGAAGTTAGTTGTTTTATAGTTTTGTTGATGGGTGTGTTGGTGATGGTAGAGTTGGTGCTATACATGGTGGTAGTGTTGTGGGAGTGCTGCTAGTTGTTGTTGGTAGTGTTGTGGAAGTGCTGATAGTTGTTGTTGGTAGTGTTGTGGAAGTGCTGCTAGTTGTTGTTGGTAGTGTTGTGGGAGTGCTGCTAGTTGTTGTTGGTAGTGTTGTGGGAGTGCTGATAGTTGTTGTTGGTAGTGTTGTGGGAGTGCTGCTAGTTGTTGTTGGTAGTGTTGTGGGAGTGCTGCTAGTTGTTGTTGGTAGTGTTGTGGGAGTGCTGCTAGTTGTTGTTGGTAGTGTTGTGGGAGTGCTGATAGTTGTTGTTGGTAGTGTTGTGGGAGTGCTGATAGTTGTTGTTGGTGGTGTGGGAGTGCTGCTGGTTGTTGGTGGTTGGTGGTGTGGGAGTGCTGCTGGTTGTTGGTGGTGGTGTTGTGGAAGTGCTGCTAGTTGTTGTTGGTAGTGTTGTGGAAGTGCTGCTAGTTGTTGTTGGTAGTGTTGTGGAAGTGCTGATAGTTGTTGTTGGTAGTGTTGTGGGAGTGCTGCTAGTTGTTGTTGGTAGTGTTGTGGAAGTGCTGCTAGTTGTTGTTGGTAGTGTTGTGGAAGTGCTGCTAGTTGTTGTTGGTAGTGTTGTGGAAGTGCTGCTAGTTGTTGTTGGTAGTGTTGTGGAAGTGCTGCTAGTTGTTGTTGGTGGTGTGGGAGTGCTGCTGGTTGTTGGTGGTGGTGTGGGAGTGCTGCTGGTTGTTGTTGGTGGTGGTGAAAGAGTGTTACTGGTTGTTGTTGTTGGTGGTGGTGGTGATACTTGTGGTAGTGGTGGTGATGCTTGTGGCAGTGGTGTTGGTGGTAGTGGTGATGCTTGTGGCAGTGGTGTTGGTGGTAGTACTAGTGATGCTATCATTTACGTATGCAACGTTCTTCAATCCTTGTTTAACATATTGCATACGTAAATTTCTTCAACGGTTTACTCGCCTTATTAAGGTTTTTCGTTCTGCTGAATTTCCCAGTATTCAGTTTATACATTTCCTTTCCTTCTGAAGATTAAACGAACTTCAGTGCAAAGATTTAATCATTTTGCCCAGTTAAAATTTATTTGGTTGCATTCCATGTGTATGTTAAAACGTATTGTTAAGAATTATTATACTTTAATTTACGAAGACGAAATTAAATGTCAATAGACAATTTTAACTTGCTCAGTGAGCCCCAGATACAGTGATGTGCGTTTAAAATATTATTGTTATTGTGCATCACGTGTTACTGGAAATTCAGTGCAATAATCTCCTCTTGTAGATGTGCAGAATACATGCACACACACACACACACACACACACATACACACACACGTACACACACACACGTACACACACACGTACACACACACGTACACGTACACACAACGTACACGTACACACAACGTGCGCGCGCGCACACACGAACACACACGCGCACATATACAATAGGCCTAGTGTCTAATCGACATGTGCCTAGGACAAAATGGTAACTAACACACACACAGGCCAAGTCTCTATCGGCAACAACATTCCAAGTGTCTAATGACAAGTGCCTTTGACAACCGGTAATTGACACACACACACACACACACACACACACACACACCACACACACACACAATTTTTTTTCTGTTGAATAAGCAAAGTAGAAAAAAAAATATGCCATAAATCTGCGACAATCATTCTAAACCCAACGAAAATAATACATATAATTAGTTTCAAGTAATAGTAAATCAACTTAAACTGATCTAGTATATATTTGCTAGAATTTGGCTAAAAAAAATTAGGTTAGGTGAGGTTTCTAATTTTGATTCGATCAAAAAACTATTCTTTTACATCATTATCAGTGAAAAAAAATATAAGGGAATCAGGCCTATTCTGCAAGTTGTCCTTATTTCTCCCTCTCCCCACTTCTCCCCGTTAATCTAACTCTTTCTCTTCCCACTTTATCTTCGTCCCATTATCTTCACCTCTTCCTCCCATTATCTTCCCATAGTCTTCCTCCCATTATCTTCCCCTCCTCTTCCTCCCATTATCTTCCCCTCCTCTTCCTCCCATTATCTTCCCCTCCTCTTCCTCCCATTATCTTCCCCTAGTCTTCCTCCCATTATCTTCCCCTAGTCTTCCTCCCATTATCTTCTCCTAGTCTTCCTCCCATTATCTTTCCCTAGTCTTCCTCCCATTATCTTCCCTAGTCTTCCTCCCATTATCTTTCCCTAGTCTTCCTCCCATTATCTTCCCCTAGTCTTCCTCCCATTATCTTCCCCTCCTCTTCCTCCCATTATCTTCCCCTCCTCTTCCTCCCATTATCTTCCCCTCCTCTTCCTCCCATTATCTTCCCCTCCTCTTCCTCCCATTATCTTTCCCTAGTCTCCCTCCCATTATCTTCCCCTAGTCTTCCTCCCATTATCTTCCCCTAGTCTTCCTCCCATTATCTTCCCCTAGTCTTCCTCCCATTATCTTCCCCTCCTCATCCATTCATCCATTATCTTCCCCTAGTCTTCCTTCCATTATCTTCCCCTAGTCTTCCTCCCATTATCTTCCCCTAGTCTTCCTCTCATTATCTTCCCCTCCTCTTCCTCCCATTATCTTCCCCTCCTCTTCCTCCCACTCTACTTCTGTCTTCTCCCGTCCCCTGGGTTTCCCAGGATGATATATTCTTCATCATCGTTGGTATTGGGAAAAGTATCATGGGGAAAATTAGGCAAACACAAGATTCTATTTACAGAGACAATGTTAATCACATCATTAATAATAATTATTCGATTAATAACCTCGAGAGGAGAGGGGGAGGGGAGGGGGAGATAGAGGGACAGGAGTAAACGAAGGAATTAATGAATTGCATACTGGAAAAAATTTGACATGGAGAACAAAAATTATTTGTGTAAGAAGTCTCCGGAGATTTGGAGATAAGTTTAACATGCAGGAAGCTAGTTGTAATGTCAATGTTATAATGTTTGTGATAAAAAGAGAGAGTTATAATTTGACTAATATGGCTGAGTCGTGACTAGGGAGATTAGACCTGCAAGTGTTTTTTTTTAATTTCTTGATAGTAAGAGACATAAGTTGATGGAACGATCAATAGTAGTAGTATTAGTCTACTATTACGTATTAATACCTGTTCCATGTCAATGGATTCCACAATGGGAATCTTGATGTGTGTAGGACGTAATAAAAGTGTTTCCACAGTAATGTTTTACCAATAAAGGTGACACACCTGAGTAAACTTTCAAAATATGTTCGGGAAGATGAAACATTAAAAAATTTACTTAAAATAAATATTTATTAAATAGTGCTTATTAGTGAACGAAACCGTTTTCTCCCTCTCGTCTCAGATACTTAAGTATTGTGCATTTACAAGTTATATTGATTTAATGAATTTTTACTATGTACATTGTGGATTAGCATTTATAGTATATATGCAGTTTATGAAACACAAGATCCAAATAACCATTACATCTTTCAAAGATGGTGTTGTGAAACAGTAGGCAGCACCTTCACTTACGAGAGCAAGCAAGGAACAACAGCGACCATCACATACACTAAAGTCCCAGTTGCAATGTTAGGCAGTGTAATACCCATGTACCCCGACTGTAACAGTGCACATCTGACCAACAACATTGAACATCTAAAGCCACAAGACAGACTTATGGACCCTGCATAAGATTCTTGTGAGATAAAACCCACAAGATCACCAGTGCGCTCTTGACTCACCACCAGAGATGTGTAAAGATATATAAAACCATATAGGAACTATTAGAACCGAAAATAAGACAGCTAGACTGCAGCATGTCTACACTGAACCAGTGACAAGATATGACAGACCTGTAGAGAGTTAACTCGCCTTCCACTCAAGGCGAAATCCAAAATTCTCTTAAGAAGGTGGCGTGAGTGAACGATAGCAGAAAAATCGTTCACTCACATATAAAAGTATAGTTAAGTGGTGTTCATACTACAGTGAATAATGGCAGATAGACGTGACACAAGTGAGAAGGCCACGTCTCCTACCGGGCTCAACCAGTGGGAAAAAGTGTGGGGAATCCCACAACGCAGTTTACATCTTATAAACCTGGCCAGTTGTCACGTTCACACCTCACAATAGACTACGCAGATCCTACACCACACCACCACACATCTCAGCAGAGAGTGACAAAAATACACATTTTATGACAGGTAAAAGTATCTTGTGCGCAAGGTAAGCTTTACAATTATATATATATATATATATATAAATGTCGTGCCGATTAGGTAAAACTGGTCAATTAGCAAGAATTCATTTAAAATTACGTCCTTTCTAAAAATTTCTCTTATACGTTTAAAGATATATATTTTTCATTTATGTTAATGTAAAAATTTGTAATTTTGTACCTAAAGAAACTTAGAAAACTTACCTAACCTTATTGTAACAAGAGCAATTTAATTTAGCCTAACCCAACGTTTACAATAATTTAATAATAAACAAACACAATGCAATATAATTTTTTCGTTAGGTTCAGAATGATTTGGGCGAAATTATTGCATACACAAATTTTCGCTTGTCTTATATGGCAAGATGAGCGTTGCTATTTTAGCCAAAATCGCAAGTTTTACCTAATCGGCACGACATATATATATATATATATATTATATTTATATATATATATATATATATATATATATATATATATATATATATATATATATATATATATACACACACACACGTTCACATTAAACATTTAATGTCACAATATGCACAACAACTACTGTGAAAGAATAGCGAAATTCCAAGCGTTTTCGTGACTTCTCACATTATCCTTTGATGTTTTCGTTATTATAGTTCCTTGATAATGTGAGAAGTCACGAAAGCACTTGGAATTTCGCTATTCTTTCACAGTGGTTGTTGGTGTATTATAAAATATATATATATATATATATATATATATATATATATATATATATATATATATATATATATATATATTAGTGTGTGTATGTATATATGTATGTATGTGTTTTCAAATAGGAAGTTGTCAGTTTCAACACTGAAAATTGTCTGTATAGGTCACCTAGGCATATTATGCATATTATATCCACTCAGTGGAAATATTTCCTCATTTTGGCTGAGTGATTAGAGTAAATACTTTTTGTCGTGTTCGTGGACCCCAGTAACAGTTCTGTAGTTGATCGATGGGGTTGGAGTTGAGGTGAGTTGAATAGTTGGAGGGGAATATTCAAGAGAGTTAACTTCTCCCTCCCTCCCTTTCCCTCATGCTGAAGTTAGTGTATTGGTGACGAGGGGACGTGCTCGTGGCTTGTTGATTTTTCTGTGGGTGAGTTGAGGTGTTGTTTAAATGGCACTTTGAGTACTTGGATAGTTTTAGTTGGATAGTTTTGATGAATAGGGTAGTCGAATAGTTTTTTTAGAAGCTGGTTGATTGGGTAAGTATTAGGATGGATAGTGATTGATTAGGTGTTACATGACCGAGTTGTTAATAGGTTGATTGCTGTGTTGGATTGCGTGGCTGAGTAGTTTGTTAGGTTCTTGTTGTGATTGTTTGGGCAAGTTTGTGTTAGCGGGTTGACTGAGTTTAGTAGTTAGCCGAGTTTGTGTTCTGCTGAATTCTTGGGCCATGGGGCCGATAAAACAGTAGCCCTGTTGAACAATCAACATAGAAGCTTGGCCACAGGCCTGGCTGAGAGGGAAGAAAAAACTTTCGAAACAGTAATTCAGCTTAAATAGAATAGGTAAATTTAACTTTTCCTAATAGTAGGGCAGGAAACAGAGAGGCTTATGGAAGATATGGGAGGAAAAGGCGGGTATAGAAAGGGTGTGTGGGAGAGAGAGAAAGGAGAGGAAATTGAAAGTATGAGGAGAGAGTAAAGAGAAGGGTAAAGCACACGGTAAAATTCTGTGTCCATCGATACATTTATTGGAGTTATCATTACAGTTGGTGGCAGTTCGTTCACCTTTGTCCAGAACATAATATATTGACTCCTTTGTTGAGGCTCAGTATTTATGGGTACGTTCATTCTTGTAACTTGCGGTTCATTCTTGTGACCTGTGGTTCATTGTGACCTGTGGTTCATTGTGACCTGTGGTTCATTGTGACCTGTGGTTCATTCTTGTGACCTGTGGTTCATTCTTGTGACCTGTGGTTCATTATTGTGACCTGTGGTTCATTATTGTGACCTGGGGTGACCTTTGTGCCACTTAAATGGCGACTGTTACCATGTGATTAGAAAGGTGTTCCAATGGGCTGTTGTTCGGCGTGGAATTGTGAATAGTGTGACATGCGACACCTCTGCTATTGTTGGAATACTGGAACACTCCCCTCGTGTATGAATACCTCCCCTCTCTCCTCTGTACCTCCCCTCTCTCCTCTGTACCTCCCCTCTCTCCTCTGTACCTCCCCTCTTTCCTCTGTACCTCCCCTCTTTCCTCTGTACCTCCCCTCTCTCCTCTGTACCTCCCCTCTCTCCTCTGTACCTCCCCTCTCTCCTCTGTACCTCCCCTCTTTCCTCTGTACCTCCCCTCTCTCCTCTCTGCCTGACACACATATACCGCAATGACTCGCTCTTTTTCCCAGTCTGCCAGGAAAGAGGTAAACCAGCCCTCTTCCCCTTCCCTGTTGCTTTATCTCATTTCCCATCCCCTATACGATGTCTCATCCCCTTCCTCATGTCTCCTGCCTTACCTCATGTCCCATCCCCAACCCGTTCCCAGTCTCCTCTATCAAGTCAGGGAGGAGAGGATTGTCAAGACTCTCAGATATTCCAAGCTTCCAGGCAAAGTTGTAAATAGTGTGGGGTGGTGGCGTACGAGGCAGGGGAAGGAAGAAGGGGGATAGGAGGAGGAGGAGGAGGAGGAGGAGGGATCAATGATCATTGACAATAATCATCATAATCATCAGCATCCTGGTGTGGGGCGCCATCGCAAAGTGAGCTGATAATAGCAGTTAATTTATTCTGGTAGCTGGGAGTTACTGGAAATACTCTAGGAAGTAATTAAAGTCAAACACTTCAACTTGAGGCAGCCGAGTTTGTCAAGCGTGTTGTCCCACCACCACGACCACCGCCGCCGCCGCCATCCCCACCACCAGCACCACCACCAGCACCACCACCACCAGCAGCACCACCACCAGCACCACCACCACCACTGTGTAACATGGATTATTCTTCTGTATAATTAGGTGGTTATTCAGGTGAGTTTGCAGGTTTTGAGCTTCAGCTCTTGGCCCCCACCTCCTTCTTTGAATAATATGTCGTGGTCCAGATCTGTCATGTATTGTTCTGAAGCCTTGACTGGGTCTTAGTTCCAATATTTCGTTCTCTTCTCCGTTCCATCTTTCAACTACTTTGTTTCCTAAAGTCAATACAAGTCATTTAAGTACTCAATTTACAACCATCGTTCTATTATCTCATGGTATACAGTTAGTTTACCCCTTTCTTTTTATGAGTATTTTGTATGTTGTGATCATGTCTACTTCCTATGATCTAGCATCACAAGCCACACTTCCTGTGGTCATTCCTCATTTTTTTTGTTTCTTAGCTTTTGTATCCACCTTGTAAGTCTTGATTTGTATTCCTGTGTACTCATGGAGTAGCCGAACATTTGTTGAGTAAATTTCTCTAAATGCTTTCCTGTTAAGGTTCCTGAAGGCCGACGCTGTTAGGTTCATACGTGTTCTTAGGGATACTATTCAGATTAATTCCTAGATTTTTCCGCGGTTTAAGGATTTTGTTTGTTTTCCCCTTGAGATAAGTGTTACTTAGTGTCCTTAATTCCTCGCCTATTTTCATTTCTTTTCTTTTCTTGCTGTTGTATTCCTGCAGTTATTCCTCCGTCTCATTAATTTGTGAACAATATTGAAAGGTTGATTAGTAAGACCTGTGTGCAATACTTGATATGTCTAAACGTTCCCTGCTCAGCAGGAAACTGTTATAATCGTTTGTTTTCGACTGAAGAATCATGTTGCGCAAACGTTTCGACCATGGGGGGTTACCCAAGTGTGGCACTTGACCTTATTCATCAGTCGGTCATTCCTCTGACCATTCCTGAAGCCGATCAAGGTCATCTAGGTTTTGGCAGGTGATGTCAGTTGTGGTTCTCGTCAGTTTTACATCGTGAACACTGACATACATCACCAGAGACTTCCCCTGGATGGTCATTTTACACATTGCCGGGAAGAATGTCGAGCCCAGAACATCCCTCATTGGATTCGCTGACTACGTTTTTCCCCATTGAGATTTTGTCATGAAGAAAAACAGGTTACAGTAAAGCAACGTTTCGCTCTGTGTAGAGCTTTATCACTCACGCTTCTCTTTTTTTTCTTGCTCACCAGGAACACGAAATTAGTCCACTCGACTTTTTTTTTTCTTTTGTTATAATCAGTCTGTCGAATGTTTCTGTCAAGTTTCTGAAACATTAGTTTCAGTTTCTGGATGTATGCAGGTATTTATGAACTCCACACTCACGCGGTGTTATATTTGTCTTAGTAATTATTCCATCTTGTACCGGATAGTTCTTAGTTACTAGTTCCTGGTTTACTATCTCCCACCAGTTCTATATATCAACAGAAGTGATTGTAACAGTGTACATATTAGGGCAGGTGTACGTCTGTACACCTGTGTGTGCCATTGTGCACCGATTCGTGTAGAGGTATACCTCAGCAAAGAATCATCAGGTGGTGCACTTTCGTGCACTCTCGACGTGATCTGAGAGGTAATGTAGTACCAGTGATCATTTGTTAGAACAATATATTTTAGCAGGCACATACATACATGTAGATAGATACATCCATATGTAGCTTTTGCCAGATATAGATTTATTATTGCTAGCACCGTTGTTGCTTGTCTTTGCAAGAGTTAAGTATTCATACGGGAGTGTACTAGTTGATTCCCCACGCCCTGGAGAACTGATGAATGGATGCGAGTTGCTGGTCCTCGCTTGAATGTGTTGGTTGAGGGGGAGGAGTTTTGCGTGTGCGTGTGTTTGTGTGCAGGGTTGCAAAGCCCTCTGCTCAACCACACTGCACGCAAACATTAATTAAAACATTAAAGTGATTTATGGGAGTTTGTGTTGATTTTCCATGTAAAGTTTACAGACTAAAAGCATTAGTGTGCACAGCTCTCTCTCTCTCCCTCTCTATCTATCTATCTATATATCTCTATCTGTCTATCTCTGGTTTGTGGGTAGGCGCTAAGCTGTAGTGTGAACATTGTATATGAATAATTCTTCTCCCCTTCCCAATCCTTCTCCTCCGCTCCCTACTCCTGTTTGCCTAACATGTTAGGTTTGGTGGAATGCTGTGTCGGTCAGCTGTGATAACTGGGACAGTAGATTAGACAGTTTTGAATATATGCGCACCTGCTGCCTAGTGAGCGTTACTAAGGTTTGAGGAAGAGGTTTAAACGAGAGGCGAGTGTGGAGGTTCAGCATCCTCTGGTGTGTATCCACTAGCTGGAACAGATGAAATATTAGTTGTAAATATATGCCTAAATGTACTCCTGTTGATTAATTATTTTGGGCCTGATACCTAAGTTCCTCGTATAACCATTTGGTCTTTTGCTACCGTCCACAGGACGAGCATTATTCCTCGGTATTTTTAATGTAGCGAGGGAGTAACCAGCAGCGCAGGTTCCTACAGTGTTAATGAAAGACAAAGTATCATTAGCATGAGCATTTAATGTTCCTTGAGGAAGGAGCTGAAATTCTAGAGGCCTTCAAAAGTACAGACGTTGCCGACTTCACAATAGAGACAACACAGCGATGCAAAAAAATATATAAATCAGTATCAATAACATGACACAATCTTGCAAAGGGCGCCGAGACACCCACTTGTTTTTTTTATGGCAAAAAATGACCTACATAAAAAATGCAACGTAAATTTAGAGCAGGGAGATCATGCTTGTCATAAGTATTATATCATTTTGACAAAATCACCCAGGACTTGGAAAAAATAAAACGCTGATATTGTTTACACGGGTTTTTCAAAAGGCATTTGACAAATGTGACTATGGAGTGATAACCCATAAAGTGAAATCAACTGACAGAACGCGTAGTGGCAGTAAAGAAAGCAAAATATTGTCACAGCAAAGAAAAAAAATTCAGCGCCACAAGGCACTATCCTGGCACCGTTACTGTTTTTCTTCCGTAAAACAGAGATAAAAAATACTACCCACAATTCGTGTCTTCCTTTTGCGGACCATACCATACCATACAAGTATGAAAGTCACCTTAGTAGAAGATACAGAAAGATAATCAGATAAAATCTTCGAGTGGCCAACTGAAGATTAGATTACATTCAACGGTGACAAATTTCAGTTGTTTAGACATGAGAATAAAGAACTAAAAATGAGCACAGTGTAAAGAACGCAGGAAAACCATCTCATAGAAAGTAAGAAACAGGTGAAGGACTTTGTAATAATAATAATGGCAGATTATATGACATTTAGAGGCATAATACAACAAATGCAGTAAAGGTCAGAAAAGTGAAAGGGTGGATATTTGGATCCTTAAACGAGAAATAACGTCAATAGTGGTTTTACTCAAGCCACGTGCCCCGTATCTTCATGTTACCATAACTTACTGGAGTGAGAGAGATGAGAGGAAGTGTGAAGTAAATCCACCGGAAAGACATGAGTTCCGTGGGCACAGTAAGAGAGAGCTTATTTCAGCTTCAGTGACCCAGGGCTTTTCAACCTGCTACCAGCAGATAACTGAAATATTGCGGGAACAAATGTAGAAGTTTTCAAGAACAAACGATCACTACCTCCACCAAGAGCAGATCAGCCAGGCTGTGATGGCTATGTGTGCCAGAGGATCGCTAACTGAAACAGCCTGGTTAAAGAGGTCAAAGGCCGGACGGCGAGGGTAGTATAGTCATCGAAACCGGCAACAGGTTCACACATGTAACAGGTATGGATATGGGGCGCACAATAAACTAGCATTTCGGCGGCAAAATCTAACTAGGAGGAACAGAAGAATGGAAAAATCCGGAGGATTCAAAGAACACAAATGCAGTATAATGCGATCCTTTATTGACTACGTTTCGCCCACACTGGCTCTATAAAGTCACAAACAGAACCATATGGTGGGTGTGTAGAAACGATGGGGGGGGGATAAGAGTATAGGCGTTTGTAAATAGGATAGTTGGGGTTGTATAGGGGTAGAGATGGTAAGCTTTTTGGGGGAGGTTGTTTAACCCCTCTCTTAAAGCCTTGTTAAGTAGGTTTGGAGGTTTTTTAATCACCTTTTTATCGCCGCTCTTACGACCATGCTCCTCCAGATTAAAGTTTTATGAAATTGCCTTCCAAAATTAAAAAAAATAAAAATAGAAGAGTGATAGTGGCTGATTAAAGGATTTTTGGGGGCCATGTGTGCATGTGTGTACTCATTTTAGGGTTATGTACTATTTACGTGCATGTGTGTACTCCAGGGTAATTAGTGTCTACTTGCATGTGTGTTCTCATTTAAGGGTTATGTACTGTCTACTTGTCTGCGTATATTTATTTTAGGGTTATGCGCTATCTACTCACAAGTGCTTATTTTAAGGTTATATACTATCTATCTGCATGTTTGCCTGTGAGCGCGCACCTTACAACACTATTTCCCGACGCTTCTATGGCTCATTTGCATCTTCAACTTCCGTCTCTGGCTCATTTTTGCCCATCTTTTCCTGTCGGTCTGTCTCTTGCTACCCTGGTTTAAACCTTGGTAACTACCGAATTTCGTGGATTATTAGACGCATGTTTTTTTCCCCCATAAAATGTCTCCAAAAACCACCCTGGGTCCTATAAACTGAAGGTCAGTGACGGGAGCTATAAGTTTGGGGTGTCGGGTGGGCTGTAGCTCTCCCAGTTACGTCCGATGCCGAGCCATTGAAACTATAACAAGCCTTATAAGCCGCGAAATACGGTAATACAGGCAAGGAGTTTATAAAGACACGTGGGGGCAAATACTACAACATATTTAGTAGAAAATTGAGAAAAAAGTTAACTTGTTTACAGTTGAGGACATTTATTAAAGAAGCGGCGAAGCGTTTCCTTTGATATATGTCGTCAACCTAGTGTCCCTTTACTCACTTTGTCGGTATCATCATACAATTTTATTATAAAACATTTTGGCTAAAAGATGAGAGTCAGGTGATTCCTGTGTCTTGAAATAGGTAGGATTGACCTTCTTGAGTGTCATGTATGCCAGTGTCTTTTGGAATTTTGTAACTTTCAGTATTTTCCAGTGTGTCAGTGACGGAAATTAATGAGGCTTCGAGGCATCTTCGACGCCTAAGCTCAGGTTCAGCGAGGACGAGTTGTGCCTCATTAAAATTCATTAAATGTCCCGGTGAGTTTCTGTGCAGGACACAGACGTTCTTCAGCTTGTCCCTATTGCAGGCACCTCGATGTTCGTTCAAATGGTAGAATTACCGACAAAGTGTTAAGTAAATAGACGCAGATGCAACTATTTTGACATATTGTGGTAACGTTTCGCTCTTTAGGAGCTTTGTCAAAGCTTCTGGAGAGTGAAACGTTGCCACAATAAAATGTCAGTTTAGTTGCATCTGTGTCCATTTACCGAACACGATGTTTGTTCTGCTTGTTTTCCTTGCATATTTCTTGAGACTGTTCACAGTAGATGGTATAATCGCCTGTCGTGGAAGCATTCATGGTGACTGCACTGATGTTGCTTGTAGCAAGCATCTGGCGGGTTTCTGCCAACATCCCCACATGGGAGCACTAAAAGCTGTTGGGAGGAATGTTCTGTGGAGGATCTGTTAAGTCTTGCTTGTGCCTTGAGTCTGTTGTCCCGGATGAGTTTCCTTCACAGAAACTCAACGGGATATTTAATACACTGGAATGAGGCACAACTTGGCCTCGCTGAGGCCAAGCTACAAAATTTCTTAAAACATTGTCTTACATGATACTGAGCAGGTTAATCCTACCTGCTTCACAACACAGGAATCATCTGACCTTGTGGGCTACCTGAGGCCATCTTAAAACCTCACTTGCACTTTCATCAGGTCACTATCTGTCTTTCACACTTCACTTTCAACACTGTATTAACATTCATGAACCTTGTGTGGTATAAGTAATCAAGGTTTCTGATCCAGTGTTTGCTCACTTGTCTGTTTTAAACTTTCTGATTTATTAGCCTCTCTCATTAGATCCAAATGGTGTACTGCCATTATAAAGGACAACGTTTCACTCTTGATAAAGCTTACACAGAACGAAAAGGTGTCCTAATATGTGCTTATTTGCGACATGTCTTTTGTTCATGAGTATATTTACATTGTTGTAATGTTTCCCATGGTCCGTATATCCGCTGAGGTCGTCATGTGTGTGTGTCAAGTGTGTAATACTGAAAGGAAATTATATCAGTTCAGAAATTAGGGACGATACACCATTACACTATAGTTACTTTTAGATTGTGCTGCACATTGTTTTGTTCCTGAGAATGGTGCTATAGATTGCTTTCTTCTGAAGACTGTGCTACCTGAAGGGTGTTCCGGGGGTCAACGCCCCCGCGACCCTGTGTTGCCGTGGGTTGTGCAACAGATTGTGGTGTTGCCGAGGATTGTGCAACAGATTGTGGTGTTGCCGAGGATTATGCAACAGATTGTGGTGTTGCCGAGGATTCTGCAACAGATTGTGGTGTTGCCGAGGATTCTGCAACAGATTGTGGTGTTGCCGAGGATTCTGCAACAGATTGTGGTGTTGCCGAGGATTCTGCAACAGATTGTGGTGTTGCCGAGGATTCTGCAACAGATTGTGGTGTTGCCGAGGATTTTGCAACAGATTGTGGTGTTGCCGAGGATTTTGCAACAGATTGTGGTGTTGCCGAGTTTGCAACAGTGTGGTGTTGCCGAGTTTGCAAAGATTGTGGTGTTGCGAGATTTTGCAACAGATTGTGGTGTTGCCGAGGATTTTGCAACAGATTGTGGTGTTGCCGAGGATTTTGCAACAGATTGTGGTGTTGCCGAGGTTGTGCAACAGATTGTGGTGTTGCCGAGGGTTGTGCAATAGATTGTGGTGTTGCCGAGGATTGTGCAATAGATTGAGGTGTTGCCGAGGATGACTTTTGGTTGGAGCATCTCCCCCGTGCTGTTTTTAGCTGATTGTCACAAGGGTGAATACCACTAATCGTTTCTTAAGAATTTCTGTTCGTTGTTCTCTGCTGACTCGGGTGACGAATTGTTCCTTGGCGAGTGTAGGCGAGTTTGGGGACATTGTGTCCTATCGACTTGTAATAGACTAGTACCTGGCGAGTTGTAGCAAATAGGAAACATTGATCCTTGGTTGCTGGCTTCCTGACGAGGTTGAGGATATTGCTCCCTGATGAGGTATACTACATTGTTCCCTGCTGAGGTATACTACATTGTTCCCTGCTGAGGTATACTACATTGTTCCCTGCTGAGGTATACTACATTGTTCCCTGCTGAGGTATACTACATTGTTCCCTGCTGAGGTATACTACATTGTTATCTGCTGGGGTACACTACATTGTTCCCTGCTGGGGTAAACTACATTGTTCTCTGCTGAGGTACACTATATTTTTCCCTGCTGAGGTACACTACATTGTTCCCTGCTGAGGTACACTACATTGTTCCCTGCTGAGGTACACTACATTGTTCCCTGCTGAGGTACACTACATTGTTCCCTGCTGAGGTACACTACATTGTTCCCTGCTGAGGTACACTTTATTGTATCCTGATGAGATACACTACATGTTCCCTGCTGAGGTACACTACATTGTTTCCTGATGAGGTACACTACATTTTTCCCTGCTGAGGTACACTACATTGTTCCCTGCTGAGGTACACTACATTGTTCCCTGCTGAGGTACACTACATTGTTCCCTGCTGAGGTACAGCACATTGTTTCCTGCTGAGGTAGAACATGGGAACCGTATTGTTCTCTGGTGAAGACGGTAATTCTTTCCTTGGGAGAAGGAGCGCGTATTTTATTGGCGTGTTGTGTTGGATAATCCTGTGATGAATTACACCTGCATGGTATAAAACAAGTGACAAAAAATATACGCAGCAGTCCAGTGAGGGAAGGCAGATAAACTGAGGTAGCAGCCAGTGAGGGAAGGCAGGTAGGCAGGTAAACAGAGGCAGCCGCAGCAGACAGACATAAACACGTCAGGTGTTATCCAAAATGATCTGGCCGGAAAGGAAAATATTTACCTTTCCCAAGTGTGTGTGTGTGTGTGTGTGTGTGTGTGTACTTCCGGAACATCTCACTCACTCGGGAACGTGAAGAGCTTCAATGAACACCTAATTTGGTGTCGGTATGAGCGAGTTTGGTAAATTCTGGACGTGAAGAATGTGTCGTACTGCGGTATTTACCTTTCAGATTTGTCCATTAAGTGTTCGACTCGACGGACTGTGTCAGCGGTGGGTCGGTGGATGGGTAAGTGCTGGGGAATGGTTGGGAGGAGTAGGCAAGTGGATGGAGATTGGTGGGAGGGATTATGGAGGGTAGGGAGGGATGATTAAATGATGAAGGTCGATTGGAAGGATACTAACTTGTGAACAGAGGTCTGTACATATTTGGGAACTCTTGAAGAGTTGTCAGAAGTACAAGAAGACTTTTCAAGAGTGCCCATTCAAAGCATTCGGAACGAAAATAATGCGACGTATTTTAGTTAAAATATTTTCGGAAGCCCGTTCACTCAGATTGGAATCCCTGCAGCCATAGTGGTAGGAAGTTGTGAGAAGTTGAGGGACCTGAGAAGGGTGTCGAGTGTCGGTGTTTGTGAGGAGTTTGGGGGGGGGTCAAGTGTGGCGGACAAGTCTAGCACGTCGTCTTGCTAATGGTGATTGTGCCAAGTTGGGCTGTTTACCAATGTGAAGGTGGCGCCTACGGGCCGCCTCGGTGTGTGCTGTCACCTCTCCTGCTGTCTAGGACGTGCCCTCTCCTCCCCTTTTTTTAATCCTGACTTTTTGAGGACGTTTCAGTTTTAAGTGTGGGGTTTGTATAACTTTCCTGTGATGTACCAAGTTGCAAAATACGCTTCGAGTGATTACTGACTATGTGGTGGAACTTGTTGGGTCATATGTCAGGTAATAACTTTGACGTAGGTCTTGGGTCTTATAAATTATGTAACCTTTCTTGAGTTGGTTATATCTCTGTATATAAACTGAGGGTAGTTATGCCGCCTGAGAGGCTAGTTTATTGTGCGTCCCGAGCTCATTCTCTGAGCGGTAGCGAAAAAAAAGTTAGGATTACAGAGGTCACAGGGTCTTCATCAGACACCACTGAGTATATTAGTCTTTTCGTATATTACAATTACTTCAAATAGCTAATCTGTACACTACAATATGGAGATACAATCTTAAGGAAATTAATGTATATTATTATCACTTAAAAAACATTGGTCATTATTGGGTTAGTCTCGTCAAACTTGAGTTAAGATGTGTAGACGGTGCGTAATGCTGATACCGTACAATATCAAGATTTCAGACATCATTAACGATGGAGTAATTTGAAATTTCTTCTGTGGTTTGTCTGGCGGTGTCTCAGAAACGTGTTCAGCCTTGTCCCCTCATGAATGTAACAATAATATGAGGTTGAGAGTAACAAGTATGACTAACAGTTCAGTTTGCAAGGTGGAAATCCAGTTATTAATTCTTGTGCACCTCAGTATTATAGTGCCATCAGGCCGGTTTACGGTAACAGCATTTCCCGCCCTCCGACTCTCACTGTTAAGGGTGCCATTAGCGTAGATGGTGTGTGTGATGTTATTAGACTGCAGGTCGTGTGTTCCAGAGCATTGAGTTTAGAAATGTGTCGAAGATAAGGATTCTGCATGATTATTTTTTGGGGGATGGTAGATGGTCATGGTGATGTAACATGTCTGCCAGGGTGGTGGGAAATGCATTATTCAGTTAATGTGATCCAAACATTTTAATTTCGTTGATTCACTTTTAGGAATTCGTATTTATTTAGTTATTCAAGTTTTCTCAATTTGCGATCATAATATTTATGCAGATCAGTTTGCTGACTTTCCATGCTTTTCGTTTAGTTCATTAGTTTTTAAAAAATGGTGTATTGCATTTACTAGATCATTATATTTTTGCACAGTGTCTGGTTCATAATCATTGTACCAGTTGGAGAATTGTTCAGTGACTGATAAGCTTCTTTTCCTTTAGATTTTTTGTTTTTTAGTTGTTCGCCAGCAAGACGGCATTGATTATATTATTTGTGGTATACAATACCGAAAAGTTTATGAATAAGACACATGTGCAACACTTCGGTATTTTTAATGTTGAGGTGCTCACACCCTCAGCCTTGACGTAAATGCTCGATCCCTTAACCTTGAATAAAGGTGATCAGTCCCATAACCCTTAATAAAGGTGGTGTACCTACCTGGAGTCTACCTGGAGGGTATTCCGGGGATCAGCACCCCCGCGGCCCGGTCCACGACCAGGCCTCCCAGTGGATCAGGGCCTGATCAACCATACTGTTACTGCTGGCCACACGTAATCCAATGTACGAACCACAGCCCGGCTGATCCAGCACCGACTTTAAGTATCTGTCCAGCTCCCTCTTGAAGGCAGCCAGGGGTCTATTGGTAATTCCCCTTATGGCTGGTGGGAAGCTGTTGAACAGTCTTGGGCCCCGGACACTTATTGTGTTTTCTTTTAGTGTACCAATGGCGCCCCTACTTTTCAATGGGGTATTTTGCACTGCCTTCCCATTCTCGTAGGGAGTGATTTGTGTGTGCAGATTCGGGACCATTCCTTCTAGGATTTCCCAAGTGTAGATTATTTTATATCTCTCTCGCCTGCGTTCCAACGAATACAAGTCAAGTGCTTCCAAGCGTTCTCAGTAGTTAAGGTGTTTGATGGAACTTACATGTGCAGTAAAGGTTCTCTGTACTTTCTCTAGATATGCGATTTCACCTGTTAATGTACAGCAGTGTTCCAGCCAAAAGAGAAAAAGTTATTTAAAAAGGATCATGATTGGCTTCGCATCTTTTGTTTTGAACGTTCACATTATCCATCCTATCATTTTCTTTGCAGATGTGATCGTGGCACTGTTGTGATCCTTGAAAGTGAGATCCTCAGACATTACCACTCCCAGGTCCCTCATTATTTTTTTCGTTCTGTTGTGTAATTAGAGTTTGTAGTATACTCAGTTTTAATTATTATCTCCTCCAGTTTTCCATAACCGAGTAGTTTGAATTTGTCTTCATTGAACATAATATTGTTTTCCGTTGCCCATTGGAAAACTTGGTTTATATCTTCTTGGAGGTTAACCGTGTCCTCAGTAGATGACAAGTCTCATGCAGATACTAGTACCGTATGCAATGGATGATACGGTGTTATGAATTACATCTCTGTCTGTGTCTGATATGAGGATGAGGAACAGGATGGGGCGAGTACTGTGCCTTGTGGAACAGCTTTTCACTATGGCAGTTTCCGATTTAACTCTGTTTACCACTACTCATTGTGTTCGATTGGTTAGAAAGTTGAAGATCAATCTCCCCACTTTGCCAGTTATCCCTTTAGCACGTATTTTGTGAGCTATTACACCATGATCACACTTGTCAAAGGCTTTTGCAAAGTCTGTGTATATTACATCTGCATTTTGTTTTTCTTCCAGTGCATCCAAGACCATATCATAGTGATCTAGTAGTTGCGAGAGGCAGGAGCGACCCGCTCTGAACCCATGTTGCCCTGGATTGTGCAGTTTTTGGGAGTTCGCAATCATGCTTCTTAGTACTTTTTTATAATGTGGGACGTTAGAGCTATTGGTCTGCTGTCACCTTTATGGAGTGGGGCTATATCCGTTGTTTTTAGTGACTGGGGAATTTCATCCGTGTCTATGCTCCTTCTCCATAGTATACTTAGGGCACGCGAAAGGGTTTCTTGCAGTTCTTAATGAACACAGAGTTCCACGAGTCTGGGCCTGGGGCTGAGTGCATGGGCATGTTGTCAATGGCTTTCTCAAGTCTATTGGAGTTAGGGTAATGTCAGAAATTTGGCATACATTGATGGAGTTTTGAGGCTCATTCATGAGAAAATCATTTGGATTGTCGATCTTTAGACTGATTAGTGGCTCGCTAAACACAGAGTCATATTGGGATTTCAGTATCTCGCTCATTTCTTTGTTATCATCTGTGTAAGTCCCATCTTGTCTGAGCAAGGACCCGATGCTATAGATATAGTATTTGGTCAGTCAAGCTAAGGAACCGACCACTGTCTACAGGATTAAACCACTTCTACCTTCGATGATAAATTAGACACATATGCAACACTTGGGTATCTTTATTGAGGAAACGTTTCGCCACACAGTGGCTTCATCAGTCCATACAAAGGAGAATCGTGAAGAACAGGAGGAGTTTGAGGTAAACAGTCCCTTAACCTTGAGTCGATGTAGTCAGTCCATCAATCTTGAAAAGAATACAGCATATGTGCGAAGAAGTAGCTTATATACCGTAGGCAGGAGAGCTGCAGCAGTCGTAGGTGGTGTCACATTTTA
This sequence comes from Cherax destructor, assembly GCA_009830355.1. Classification (NCBI taxonomy): domain Eukaryota; kingdom Metazoa; phylum Arthropoda; class Malacostraca; order Decapoda; family Parastacidae; genus Cherax; species Cherax destructor. Next base: position 61,694 of record WNWK01010917.1, read on the forward strand.
CCTTTGTATGGACTGATGAAGCCACTGTGTGCCGAAACGTTTCCTCAATAAAGATACCCAAATGTTGCATATGTGTCTTAATTTATCAACTTGTCGGTTCTCTGAACCATTCATTTACACCTCTACCTCGACTGAAGAAGTCAACTACGCAGGCGAAACGTTTCGTCAAATTAAGATAACTGAGTATTGCACATGTTTGTTATTCGTCAAGGTTGACAGTGGATATACACATTTTCTGTTACAAGTGAATGGTCAGATATCAGACCATTAACAGTGTCAACGAACACAGTCACAATACCGTGACCGGAACAATACACAAATAATCCGCACCTAGGAGAGAGGAGCTTACCACGACCTTTCGGTCCGACTTGGGCCACTTACAAAGTCACAAACTGACTTTGTAAGTGGTCCAAGTCGGGCCGAAACGTCGTCGTAAGCTCCTCTCTCTCCTAGGTGCGGATTATTTGTGTAAGTGTCAAAGTAATGCGTTGTGTTCCTCAGTAAAGGAAGATTTTTATTAATAATTTATCATTACATTATTGTCAAAGTGAAATCAACCTTCTTAAATTGGTATTTGTGACGAGGTTACCCAACTTTGTGTAACTTCTGGAACAGTAGGGTTGGTATGAATTAAGTTAGGAAGAAATAGTGATAGTACAGTGGTAGAAGAGATGGTGATAGTACAGTGGTAGAAGAGATAGTGATAGTACAGTGGTAGAGTATACCGATGGTATGTAATTAGGACACACACTGCAGTGCCATAACCTGCATCGTGTATCTTATTTGCATTGTGGAGGAGGTTGGTAGGAACATTAGCTTGTAGTACAGTCAGTGTAGAGTTGTCAGTGTGTCTTATTGCCACGATATTGGAATTTATCAAACTATAGTTTTGTTAATCCTTGTTCGAGAGAGAGAGAGAGAGAGAGAGAGAGAGAGAGAGAGAGAGAGAGAGAGAGAAGTTTTCCTGACTTGTGTAGGTTGAAATGCACCTTATTGAACCTGTGCGGTCGATAGCATTTAAACCTTAAATTAAATGATTTACAGCTGTCATTTACAGCTATTTACCGTATTTATTCATGTTTTACGTTGTTAGGCTGAGTTTCGATCGGCTGTCGCGTGCCGGGTTATAATTGAGTTGTGACACAGTGGTGACACGTTATTTCGGTAATGTCTTGACTTTCCTTTGACGTTTTGCGTGTCTTCTGACCTGTTGTGTACACTCTGGTTTACGCATGTCAAAAGCCCAATTAATCTTCTCGGGATTCTAAGTTACGTGACAACAACCTCGTCTTTCCTAAAAAAAAAAAAAAATTACCACGCATCTTCGATCTGACTTTCCTCTTGACATCCCATACCTAATATTATCTTCATTTTCGGAATCTCTCGAAAGTCAGACGATGTGTTATGCCTGTGTGTGTAAAATAAGTGCTAAACCCGTATGGGTTTAATGCTGCTGCAACTGCAACCTTGCTGTTATGGCGTGGTCTGTACTGCTGGCTCTGCGTCTCCTGTGTTAACTACTGCTCTCGACGCACTATTTTACATTTTCGTTCCCTGCAGATATGTACCCGAGAACTGATCATAGGAACCGAACATAGAAACATAGAAGCTCTTGATCATTGCTTTGTGACGGATTATTGACGCGAGTTGTGTGTGACTGGACGATAGCTGCCTCGGACGGGTCAGGTCATGAATTAACGAGGACCGTCCCGGTTACGAATAGACCAATCAAAGCGCCGGTGGCAAGCCGGATCAAGAGGGACGAGATAACATCAAACCATCCAAATATCCATTCATTGAGGCAGGCGGCCTGTCATATACTCTGGAGAGATGAGGTGGGTTCATAGCTGTCCAGGTAGGAGCTCTCTCGTATCCCCAGGACTCTGTGAAGCCAGTAAGCCGAAGATAACTCACACGACTGATGCTGCAAATAGACGGAGAGAGAGAGAGAGAGAGAGAGAGAGAGAGAGAGAGAGAGAGAGAGAAGAGAAGAGAGTGAGAAAGGGAGACGATGAGAATGAGAGAGAATGCATTACGTTCTATATTGAGGCTTTCATATAAGAAAAGCCAGATTACTGAACAGTTATTGCTGCTGCTTTTTACTAGATAAATAAGTCCAAGATAATATAGCAAAAGGCGCTCTTCCCACCCTCTGCTTCCTCTGACCACACTGCCGGCATTACGAAAAACTTCATATAAGAAAAGTAAACGAGTTTGGACCTCCTGTTGCTATTATTATTATTATTATTATTCAACGAGCATTGCATATTCTGATCCCAAAGCTGCAGTGACACACCACTCAACCTGATGTACATTGTAACTGTTTACTTTTACGCCTACAGCTACTCTTCTACACAATCGACTTCTGTTCTACACCCACTCACTGCTCCTTTTCTCTGCTCACAAATTTACTACACCCAAAACTACTCTTCCACACCCACAACTCCTATTCCTAGTCAACCTCCTGCACTTAACTGGTCAAGAATGAACTTAATTTTCTAGTGACTGTTGTAAGAGACTGTAGAATGCGACTTCCCTGCATACAAGACACCCAACCTGTGACAGAGGATTCTCTACAACATTGGATGTTGGAGGTTTTCGATTTGAGTTTATAATGAGATTGGAGGTCCGTAATTGGGGAAGGAGACGAGTTGGGGACAATGCTGGGGATATTTGGAAGTAGTAGTTTGTTCTTACAAACCAGATGGCTGGGAAGTAAAGGCTGGTAGTGTATGAGAATCTCTTGGTAAGGAAATAATACGAGTGGGAGTGGTAGGGAGACATTCTTATGTTGAGGGAGATTGAGAGGGTTTTGTAGGAAGGTGATGGATGGAGAAGGTACACGGAAAGAAGGAAAGAGTATCGAGGGTAGTTTGGGATGAGAGGAGAAATGAATGGAAACAAAAACTGGGAGGTGAAAGGGTAACTAAGAAAGTTTAGGATGGGATGGGGAAGGGATGTATGGGAGGAAAAGAAAATGGTAACGATGGGAATTTGATATCGGATGGAAGGGAACAGATTGAAATGTTGGGAAAATAGGGTCGGGAGGGAGAGAAGGAAGGAGGGAGGAACGGGAAGTGAAAATGTGAAAGAAAGAGGAGAGCGAGGGGAAAGATGGGAGAGGGAAGGCTGAAAGCCAGCCTGGAAAGCTACTTCAGATAAAGAAATCCTGGGATAAATTAAGAGTATTTAGCGCATGTATAACTGATGTGCGGCCCAACTTTAAGGGATATTTTACACACGAACAAGTTGGTGCAAACTTTGTAACATTTGATATGTCCTGGATGCCGCAGAGGCAAGTTGGGAGGAGGAGGGGAAGAGGGAGAGCAGTAAGGATTCAGAAGGAAAGCAGGAGGAAGAGAAGAGGAAGGATTAGGAAGGGAAGCGAGAGGAGGAGGCAAGGAAGAGGGAGGAGCAGGAAGGGAGAGGGTTGAGCAGGAAGGAAAAGGATAGGAGGAAGAAAAGCAAGAAGTGAAGAAATAGAAGGAAGAGGAGAAGCAAAGTAGGGGAAATGAAAAGAGAAGTATGGAAAAAGGTAGGAGGAATAAAAGAGGGAGTACATGGAAATATGAAGCACGCCGAAGGGATTGATTTGATAAGTAAAAGGTGAGAGAGAGAGAGAAGAAGTGGAGGAACTAGAGAAGGTAGCAATGAATCAGATGGAGAAAAGAGCACAAGTTAATCGGAAGAGAAAGTAAAGAGAAAGAAAACAGAGAAAGGGAAGGATAGAGAAACAGGGATGGAGGCAAGGGAAGATAAGTGGGAAAATAAATAGGGAAGGGAAGAGCGAAGGAAAAGGGGACGAGACAGAATGAAGGACCCACCTACAATACATGGGAAAGGGAGGATCCAGAAAAAGGAATAAATGGGGGAGAGGTGAGAAGGGGAGGGAGGAGCTGGTCAGGGAATTGGGTGGGATGGAGAGTGGAAGGAATATTAGTCTGGCTGAACGTCATCCTTACCTATCCTTCTGCGTCCCCCAACCAAGCAAACCTGTGGTTAAAACTACGACTATGTCATTCCTGTATTTAACAGTTGGTCAACACTGAGCGTATATTTTGACATGATAAGAGCAAAACATCTTTCCTAAACACCTTACAAGTGTTTCTTACTTAACCACTTATCAAAGGAGCTTCTTGATTTTGATATATGTCAGCCCGATTTCCCTTATCCTTTCTTCATAGGACATTTCCCTTAGCTCTGGAACTAATCTTGTCGCAAACCTTTGCACTTTCTCTAATTTCTTGACGTGCTTGACCAGGTATGGGTTCCAAACTGGTGCTGCATACTCTAGTATGGGCCTGACGTACACGGTGTACAGTGTTTTTAACGATTCCTTACTAAGGTATCGGAACGCTATTCTCAGGTTTGCCAGTCGCCCATATGCTGCAGCAGTTATCTGGTTGATGTGTGCTTCCGGAGACATGCTTGGTGTTATACTCACCCCAAGATCTTTCTCCTTGAGCGAGAATTTGCAGTCTTTGGCCACCTAGCCTATACTCTGTCAGCGGTCTTCTTTGCCCTTCCCCGATCTTCATGACTTTGCATTTGGCGGGGTTAAATTCGAGAAGCCAGTTGCTGGACCAGGTGTCCAGCATGTCCAGGTCTCTTTGAAGTCCTGCCTGATCCTCGTCTGATTTAATTCTCCTCATTAACTTCACATCATCTGTGAACAGACACTTCTGAGTCTATCCCGTCCGTCATGTCATTCACATATACCAAGAATAGCACTGGTCCTAGGACTGACCCCTGTGGGAACCCGCTCGTCACAGGCGCCCACTGTCATACCTCATCACGTACCATGACCCGTTGTTACCTCCCTGTCAGGTATTCTCTGATCCACTGCAGTGCCCTTCCCGTTATACACGCCTGATCCTCAAACTTCTGCACTAATCTCTTTTGAGGAACTGTGTCGAAGGCCTTCCTGCAGTCCAAGTGTCGTGTCAGTATCATATATACACTTGTGTAGTGTATCTTTCCTCTTACTTATACAGCTGGCCCCTTTGCATGTGACGTCACGGTACCCGCTGACGTCAGAGGCTCAGCGCATGTGCACAGCCTCATATAGGCTGGCTGCCTCACCAACGTTAGACCTACAGGCGAGACAGACGGTGTGGCTGGACTCTCTTTCACTTACTGTAAATATACCGTAACCATCCAACAAGGAGTATCTTTGACCTCCTATATATCTCTCTCAAGACCCACGCGACAAGTGGTGAACAGCGGTGTGCCGTAATTTTATACGAATTACGATGTTATAGAGATAGACTACGACAACCAAGCAAACAGCCTCCAGACCGATCACGTTACCAGCTACTACATCCAAGAAGTCTACTTATCTACAGTATCTCCTGGTCAGCTAAGTGCCTCATTTAATTTTGCTAAAACCTACGAGGGGTTGACCCGGGTTTTGCAAATTCTGTACAGTAAGCCAGTGAGGGAGAGTCCCATTCAAGCCAGTTAAGCCACCACCAGTTACGTCAGCCTAGGCTTAAGCCAGCTTCTACCTTGCTGTGCTAATTTGTCACAAGATTCCAAGCCAGTCAATCTGTGTGAAAATATTCTACTAAGCCAGCAAGCCACTCTGCTGTCTGAGAAGTAAGCCACGTGAGTTCAAGCATTTATACCACCTTTGTACTCAGTGTATTGCTGTTCTGTGTACAATACCATCCGTGGTATTCCTGGGTTTTCAAGCCCCCCTGGGTTAAGTTCATGTAAACGGCGTAAGCCATAGGCGAACGCGGGAAGCAGTTGGGCTAACCCCACCAGCCACCATCCCCACCACCCACGCTAAGGCAGGCAACGCCCGACCCGTGCAT
>WNWK01010918.1:0-67499 GCA_009830355.1 Cherax destructor
TGATGGGATGTCTGCCAAGTATGTTGTAAGTGTGGGAAACAAGAATGATGGGATGTCTGCCAAGTATGTTGTAAGTGTGGGAAACAAGAATGATGGGATGTCTGCCAAGTATGTTGTAAGTGTGGGAAACAAGAATGATGAGATGTCTGCCAAGTATGTTGTAAGTGTGGGAAACAAGAATGATGGGATGGCTGCCAAGTATGTTGTAAGTGTGGGAAACAAGAATGATGGGATGGCTGCCAAGTATGTTGTAAGTGTGGGAAACAAGAATGATGGGATGTCTGCCAAGTATGTTGTAAGTGTGGGAAACAAGAATGATGGGATGGCTGCCAAGTATGTTGTAAGTGTGGGAAACAAGAATGATGGGATGTCTGCCAAGTATGTTGTAAGTGTGGGAAACACGAATGATGGGATGGCTGCCAAGTATGTTGTAAGTGTGGGAAACAAGAATGAAGCTAAAGTCACTAACAAAATACTTGGATGTGAAATAGGTTACTGCTCACTGCTGAGAATGTTAATGGAAAAAAACCCAAGTAAGGCCAATAAAGCCAGCTGTCTAAACTGCATTGGTTGTAATCAAGACAACATCAGATTACACATCCAGTTTTATCCTGCTACCAATCTTCCTACCCAATCCTTTGGTCATCTTACTCAGTTACTAATCACTACACAGGTGGGGCTCTGACTCGTGGTAGGAGAATTCAGAAACTCGTAGGACAGTGTGTTAACCACTGCTGCATGTCAGCCTAACAATCGTGTAATTACGATTTCGTGAGTTCCCTTAAAAGGGGACGTGAGCTAGAGCACGCCACAGCTATACTGGTGTGGGATTAGTCTGTAAAAAATTGCATTTGTGGTCACACTGGTGGTTCATGCTAACATTCGTATGGTGTATAGAAATATATCTAGTTGGATGAATCTTCTCAGGCGTGCATGGCCCAGTGGTTAGCACACTGGCCTGTGAGTTGGACTTACTCGCCATGGGTTCAAACACCACCCATTCCCTGATTTGTTTACAGTCGTGTTATTACGATTACAGCTGACATTACCCCTCTGAACAGCAGCGCTGAGTCGCTGGAACAGAAAACTAGCTGCTCTGGGATCCCTAGTTACCCTGTTGAGTCTTTTGCCCAGCTCTTTGAGAAACTTAGATGCACTCTTTCCCCATGAGCCAAGGGTCTCCTAGCCTATGGGAACAAACATATAGTGATGGGCAAGTTCGCCATATTTTCTAGATTTTTGGGACTCCCTGAAGCTGGCGGCTGCCCCTCTTTCCTCCCTGGTGTATTGGAGATAGGTATCAGCCATTCGTGTAGTCCCACACCACCTGCTTGCCGTCTGTCCAGGCTTGAATGGTGATACCATCTTTCCGTTTTTGGCTGCCATCAGATCTGCATAGTTGGGGTGGCTCCCTTACTGCTGGGCATCCGGCTGTTGTGAGGCTCCTCTTGATAATGTTATTAACCTCTTCATGTCTTGTAATCTTTCCCTCGGATTTACGACACACAAGACCATGGTAACCGAATCGGTCTGCTGCTTCACTGCCACAAATACACCTGTGTTCGGCGAGAATAGGGGCGGCAAGTCGAAGGGCAACACCAATGCGCATGGTCTGTGGGTCGAGGCGTGTGCCAAGGCTGGAGTTGGGAACAGCCAACAGAAAGTCTCCTGCATGAGAAGCTCTCACTGCCAGGAGGCGGGCTCTATCCTTCCCTTACACACTCTGAAGCATTGCTGAGGCTATGTTCTCTACTATTGGGCCATCCCAGTTGTTGGGGGGGAGCAGGCCTGGTTTTAGAGCCTGTTAGATTATCCCAGATCCTGGCTCCATAAGCGAACTTTTGGTCATGGATTCCAATCTTGTCCCTAAGATGTTCAGGGAGAATCGCTGCTACAAGCCCTCTGGATGCAATGCATGAAGACAGAAAAGCAGGTAGAGCAATCTGAGATGACTTGCGGACACCAATGCCTCCTAGTCTGACTGGGAGTGTAGCTTGGTCCCACTGCCCATCTTCTACAGTAAGGTTAAGTACTTTAGTAAAGATCTGCCTCAGGATACTGTCATATTCGTGCAGTATAGGGTTATCATATGAAGGAACACATCTTAGGAAATATGTCAACCTGAGCAGACTCAAGCATTTTGTGAGAAGGTACAAGGCCTCATGGGTGTCAAGATTGCCTATTCGTTGTTCCATTCTTCTCATATATATATATATATATATATATATATATATATATATATATATATATATATATATATATATATATCGTGCCGATTAGGTAAAACTTGCGATTTTGACTTAATTAGCAACGCTCATCTTGCCATTTAAGACAAGCGAAAATTTGTGTATGCAAAAAATTCGCAAAAATCATTCTGAACCTAACGAAAAAAATATATTTCATTGTGTTTGTTTATTATTAAATTATTGTAAAAGTATCTAAAATATATTTAGTTGGGTTAGGCTAGATTAAATTGCGCTTGTTATAATAAGGTTAGGTAAGTTTTCTAAGATTCTTTTGGTTCAAAACTAAAAAATTTTACATCAACGTAAATTAAAAAAATATGTCTTTAAACGTATAAAAGAAAATTTTAGAAAGGACTAAATTTTAGATGAGTTCTTGCTAATTGACCAGTTTTACCTATTAGGCACGACATTATATATATATATATATATATATATATATATATATATATATATATTATAATTGGTATGCAGTACATTGCCCAGACTTTGAAGACTAAAGAATTTTCTCTTATATAAGCCCCTAGTAATGCTAGAACTATCTTAATCTTTATTAACCTTCAAAGGGATGGGTGTTTAAGATAAGGTCTTAGATGCCAGTGAAGGCTCTTGATCCAGGAAATACACACTACTCTCACTTTAAATCAAACCTTATTACCTGCTATTTTCCAGGAGCTGTATGGCTCCAGCGGGTTTAGTTCGACACACTATTTTTAAATAATACTTTCATATTGTCTTGCAGACTGTCTCCAGTCTCCTGCCAGTCACCAGCGCCTCGGCCAAGGTAAGTGTCAACACTTTCTTATTTTAGCCCTTTACTACCACCTCTTGAGTTCTCGCTGTTCAAAGTGGCTCTCTCGAGTACCTGCTGTTGGAAGTTCCTCCTTCAGTACCTGCTGTTGAAAGTTCCCCAACTTCAGTACCTGCTGTTGAAGTTCTCCTTCAGACCTGTGTTGAAAGTTCCTCCTTCAGTACCTGCTGTTGAAAGTTCCTCCTTCAGTACCTGCTGTTGAAAGTTCCTCCTTCAGTACCTGCTGTTGAAAGTTCCTCCTTCAGTACCTGCTGTTGAAAGTTCCTCCTTCAGTACCTGCTGTTGAAAGTTCCTCCTTCAGTACCTGCTGTTGAAAGTTCCTCCTTCAGTACCTGCTGTTGAAAGTTCCTCCTTCAGTACCTCCCCAGCTGTTGGTTCCTTTCAGTACCTGCTGTTGAAAGTTCCCCCTTCAGTACCTGCTGTTGAAAGTTCCTCCTTCAGTACCTGCTGTTGAAAGTTCCTCCTTCAGTACCTGCTGTTGAAAGTTCCTCCTTCAGTACCTGCTGTTGAAAGTTCCTCCTTCAGTACCTGCTGTTGAAAGTTCCTCCTTCAGTACCTGCTGTTGAAAGTTCCTCCTTCAGTACCTGCTGTTGAAAGTTCCTCCTTCAGTACCTGCTGTTGAAAGTTCCTCCTTCAGTACCTGCTGTTGAAAGTTCCTCCTTCAGTACCTGCTGTTGAAGGTTCCTCCTTCAGTACCTGTTGTAGAAGGTTCGTGTCTTAAGAATATGACAGGAAAAACTTAAAGCATGTTTATAACCTGTGGAAACTGGCAGCATTACTCTAACGTTTAAGTGCCTCTTAAGCGAAGTGACTCTACCAATCACGCGTGGTCTTCGAGTGGCATAAAATGAGACCAATCCCGTAAGGTCTTGTCACATGAATTCTCCCGGCCGACCAATAAACTCTCACTTCCCTAATTTTGTCGGAGGCTGGATTAAGCATTTTCCATATATTTTAACATTTGTTTTCATACCCGAAAGGAGGTTGTGTTTATATCGTATATACAAGTTTAAATCCTCTTAGCAGTGATCTACATATCACTCTGGTTTCAGAGATGCTGTTCAAAGTGCCATACCAATCCGTAAGGTTTGTCACTAACTTACGCCATGCCTGAAATAGACTAGTCTTAGCTTCCTAAATTACTTGTACAGAAGGCTATTAAAATAAACTTTCACATAATTAACAGTTTGCTTAAACCAAGGAAGGGGTTGTTGTTGTATATCTGTGTATATATTCTGAGAGTTTAATCCCTCTTTAAGTGATCAAAGTATCCTTGACTGGTGGGAGGAGGTACAGGAGAAAAGTACCGAAATTTTTTCGGGATATAAGGCGCGCTCTATTTTTTCCACAAATCATTCTGCGTTAGAGGTTGTTTACTAACGTTACGTTCCAACTGCCTGGAAATATCGTCTTGTGTATGTCTTATATGCTTGTGCGCCTTATATGCTGGAAATACGGTATTAGTGACTCGCGTGTAGTAGATAGGCTTTAAAATAAACTAGTCAGTGCAGAGACACTCGACAGCGAGGCCCGACAGTGAGGAGGGGGCGTTGCCCCATCCTTGAAAAAGTTTTGTTGTCCCCCTATCCCTGGGAATCTACGGAAATGGCAGGGACATACAGTGAAGCTAAACATGTAAGTGAACTTCTGAATAAGAGAATTTGTTGCCAGAAGTTGAAGACTCCTATGAGTCAAAGGGATGTTAGGAAGTATTTCTTCAGTCATAGAGTTGTCAGGAAGTGGAATAGCCTAGAAAGTGACGTAGTGGAGGCAGGAACCATACATAGTTTTAAGACGAGGTTTGATAAAGCTCATGGAGCAGGGAGAGAGATGACCTAGTAGCAATCAGTGAAGAGGCGGGGCGAGGAGCTATGACTAGACCCCTGAAACCACAAATAGGTGAGTTCAAATACGCGAGTACGTACACACACACACACACACACACACACGGCCAGTGAAGAGGCGTGGGCCAGGAGCTATGTCTCGACCCCTGCAACCACAACTAGGTGAGTACACACAACCCTGGTGGCCTGGTGGTAAAGCTCTCGCTTCACGCACGGAGGGCCCGGCCCCGACGGGGCGGAAATATTTCGAAGTGTTTCCTTACACACACTCACACATACATACAACAGGCCTAGTGTCTAATCGACATGTGCCTAGGACAAAATGGTAACTAACACACACACACACACACATACATACACACACACACACACACACACACACACACACACACACACACAGAGGAGATGAGTCTCGACCCCTGCAACCACAATTAGGTGAGTACAACCAGATAACTGCGGCAGCATAGGGCGACTGGCAAACCTAAGATTAGCGTTCCGTTACCTTAGCAAGGAATCGTTCAAGACACTGTACACCGTGTACGTCAGGCCCATACTAGAGTATGCAGCACCAGTCTGGAACCCACACCTGGTCAAGCACGTCAAGAAATTAGAGAAAGTGCAAAGGTTTGCGACAAGGCTAGTTCCACAACTCAGGGGACTGTCCTATGAAGAAAGGTTGAGGGAAATAGGACTAACAACACTGGTGGACAGAAGGGTTAGAGGAGACATGATAACGACATACAAAATACTGCGGGGAATCGACAAGGTAGATAGTGACAGGATGTTCCAGAGAGGGAACACAGGAACAAGGGGGCACAACTGGAAGCTGAAGACTCAGATGAGTCAAAGGGATGTTAGGAAGCATTTCTTCAGCCATAGAGTAGTCAGGAAGTGGAATAGTCTAGCGAACGATATAGTGGAGGCGGGAACCATACATAGTTTTAAGACAAGGTATGATAAAGCTCATGGAGCAGGGAGAGCAGAGACCCAGTAGCGGACAGCGAAAAGGCGGGACCAGGAGCTGAGTCTCGACCCCTGCAACCACAATTAGATGAGTACGATTAGGTGAGTACACACACACACACACACACGCACACACGCACACGCACGCACGCTTTCTCTCATGAACAAGTAGCCAAGCTTCGCTCTTCATTTTTGAGAGTTCTGGTGTTTTGCTTTATGAGTTGCAATGCAAGTTTACTGACAACACTAACTTATACAAGACTGTTGATATTACAACACTTTTTTTCATCATAGAGGCCGAATACTGTAGAAGAGGTTGCAGATATTACACAAGAACATAAAGAAGGAGCACTGCAGCAGTGCTTCTGGCCTATGCTAGGCTTGTCTAAATCTCACTTTCGTGTCGAAGCCTCGTATAGTCCTAATAAACACCCCTCAATGAATGACAAAAAACATCTCTAGGGTAAAAAGAGAATCCAAAGTGGAGAAGTCGTCTTATTGACTTCTTATATTGACCAGTAATTTAATATAAGAAAAGTAAAATATAAAAATGTACGAAATTAAAGATGGAAATTAATAAAAATACACATAGTTTCTTCGAGATATATAATAAAAAGATTAGGGAAAAGGTAGGTTCAGTTAAGTGTATCTCAGGTCTGCTTACTCTTGGTAACACTCATTTTCTGTGTTTACACACGAGGATACGAACGAAATCCCAGAAATCAAGATATGTATTGGTGAGGATGAAAATATATTATGTAAGATGAAAGTTACCAGTCATGATTCTCAGACAATTTCATAGATTGAAAATATAAAAGTGACCCGGTCATGAGGAGCTGTGTTCAAGGCTTCTAAAATCAGCAAACAATTACCTCGTCTCTAACAGATCACTGCAAATGGGTATTTACCTGATAAATGAAGGCAGCTGTAATACAGATTTACAAAGTGGGAGACGACTCCTCAGCTTCAATTTATAGACAAATCACCTAAATTCGATCGTGGAAAATCTATGGAATCGGTAATTTGAGGGGGCACTTTCAAGCCACTTTTCAAGATTAAATTTTATCAGTGAATCTCAGCACAGTTTTAAAGAGTGATGTTCTTGAATTATGAATTGTTTAATTTTTCCATTTCCACCCACCCGTTTGCCCAGCAATGACAAAGAATGCCATGTTATGTATATGGACTTGGGTAATGTCTTTGCTAGGGGTTAACAGAGGAAAATAGCTGCACATGACAAGAATTATTACATTCACGGGGAAGCGCTGAGCCCGTAGGAGTCATGCAGCGCCTGGGAAAATGGAAGGCATTCAGACTCGATTCAAGAAATTGAAGCAGAGGTCCAGTTCCTTAAGTAAAGAGCCCGTCACAAACATCGAGGAACCTCCCTTGAGTTGATGCAGCTGGAGGAAGTATGTCTTAGGTTGACAGGTAACAATTTGCAGAGATGGGGAGAAATCAGGATGGTGACTCTGTTAAAAGTGGTGTCATTAGGGTTAGAATTGAGACCCTTGTAGTGAGCCCAGCAAGTTTGTGAAACCTCGCGTCTCCCAGCCTCAGTGTTGAGCCTAGCAACTGTGAAACCTCGCGTTACAAAGCCTCGGTAGGGAGCCTAAACACTTGTGAAACCTCGTGTCTCCTAGCCTCGGTAGGGAACCTAGCCAATGTGTAACCTCGTGTCTCCTAGCCTCGGTAGGGAACCTAGCCAATGTGAAACCTCGCGTCTCCCAGCCTCGGTAGGGAGCCTAGCCAGTGTGAAACCTCGCGTCTCCCAGCTCCAGTAGTAAGCCTAGCCAGTGTGAAACCTCGCGTCTCCCAGCCTCGGTAGGGAACCTAGCCAGTGTGTAACCTCGCGTCTCCCAGCCTCGGCGGGAGCCTAGCAAGTATGAAACCTCGTAAGATGAATGTGAAGAATGTGACTATAAAGAGAAAATAAACTAAAGCATGTGTAAACTAAAAACAGGTAAACCAAGAATGTTAACTACGAGTATATAAACTAATAATATGATAGTGACTGTCCAAGACTAGATAACGTGTTCATAAGTTAGTGAAATAACTGTGTGTACGTAGGTGCTTACTCGCATATATGTGGTTGCAGGGATCAAGGCTCAGCTCCTGGCCCCTTGGTTGGGTGTGTGCGCGCGTGTGTACGTTTCTTCCAACAACATGTGGCGCACCTCTCTCCACTCGTTCCACTTAAGTGATGTAATTGTAGCTTTACTTTTGATAATCACCATTTTCATATTTCACCATTTATAGCCAGCGTCGCAGTCATTCTTTTATTCTCTCTCGAATACCAGGTTTATTCTCTCTTTAGTGTCCATAAACTAGCCTATGTCATATTTACACATATCCTGCTGTAGTATCCACCTCCTGCTGTAGTATTACCATTCGTTTTAGGTCAGCAGGAGGAGAAGGAGCAGCAGCAGCAGCAGCAGGAAAAGCAGAAGCAGCGGCATCAGCAGAAGCAGCAGCGGCATCAGCAGAAGCAGCAGCGGCAACAGCAGCAGCAGAGGCAGAAGCATCAGCAGCGGCAACACCAGCAGCAGAGGCAGAGGCAACAGCAGAGGCAACAGCAGAGGCAACAGCAGAGGCAACAGCAGAGGCAACAGCAGAGGCAACAGCAGAGGCAACAGCAGAGGCAACAGCAGAGGCAACAGCAGAGGCAACAGCAGAGCAGCAGCAGAGGCAACAGCAGAAGCAGCAGCAGAGGCAACAGCAGAAGCAGCAGCAGAGGCAACAGCAGAAGCAGCAGCAGAGGCAACAGCAGAAGCAGCAGCAGAGGCAGCAGCAGAAGCAGCAGCAGAGGCAACAGCAGAAGCAGCAGCAGAGGCAACAGCAGAAGCAGCAGCAGAGGCAGCAGCAGAGCAGCAGCAGAGGCAACAGCAGAAGCAGCAGCAGAGGCAACAGCAGAATCAGCAGCAGAGGCAACAGCAGAAGCAGCAGCAGAGGCAACAGCAGAAGCAAGCAAGCAGCAGAACCAGAGGGCAACAGCAGAACAGAGCAGAGGCAACAGCAGAACAGCAGCAGAGGCAAACAGCAGAGAAGCAGCAGCAGAGGCAACAGAACAGCCAACACAGCAGAGGCAGCAGCAGAAGCAGCAGCAGAGGCAACAGCAGAAGCAGCAGCAGAGGCAACAAGCAGAAGCAGCAGCAGAGAAGCAACAAGCAGAGCACAGCAGAGCAGCAGAGCAACAGCAGAACACAGCAGCAGAGGCAACAGCAGAAGCAGCAGCAGAGCAACAGCAGAAGCAGCAAGAGGCAACAGCAGGCAACAGCAGAGGCAACAGCGAAGCAGCAGAGGCAACAGCAGACAGCAGCAGCCAGAGAGCACAGCAGAGCAGAAAGCAAGCAGCAGCGAGGCAACAAGCAGAGGACACAGCAGCAAGAGCAAGCAGCAGAGACAGCAGCAGAGCAAGAGCAGAGCAGCGAGCAGCCAGAGCAACAAGCAGAGGCAGCAGCAGAGGCAACAGCAGAGGCAGCAGCAGAGGCAGCAGCAGAGGCAGCAGCAGAGGCAGCAGCAGAGGCAGCAGCAGAGGCAGCAGCAGAGAGCAGCAGCAGAGGCAACAGCAGAAGCAGCAGCAGAGGCAACAGCAGAGGCAGCAGCAGAGGCAAGACAGCAGAAGGCAGCAGAGAGCACAGCAGAGGCAGCAGCAGAGCAGCAGCAGAGGCAAGCAGCAGAGACAGAAGCAGAGCAGCAGCAGAGGCAACAGCAGCAGCAGAGCAAGCAGCAGACACAGCAAGCAGCAACAGAACAACAGCAGAGACAAGCAGACAGAGGCAACAGCAGAAGCAGCAGAGGGCAAGCAGACAGAGCACAGGGCAGCAGCAGAGGCAACAGCAGAAGCAGCAGCAGAGCAGCAAGCAGCAGAGGCAACAGCAGCAGAGGCAACAGCAGAACAGCAGCAGAGGCAACAGCAGAAGCAGCAGCAGAGGCAACAGCAGAGACAGCAGCAGAGGCAGCAGCAGAGCAACAGCAGAAGCAGCAGAGGGCAACAGCAGAAGCAGCAGCAGAGGCAACAGCAGAAGCAGCAGCAGAGGCAACAGCAGAAGCAGCAGCAGAGGCAACAGCAGAAGCAGCAGCAGAGGCAACAGCAGAAGCAGCAGCAGAGGCAACAGCAGAAGCAGCAGCAGAGGCGCTGAGACAGCAGAGCAGCAGCGAGTAGGCACATCAGTAAGGCAGCAGCAGGAGGCAAGAGCAGAGCAGCAGCAGAGCAGCAGAGAGAGCAGAGCAGCGCACAGCGACAGCAGCGAGCACAGCAGAACAGCAGCAGAGCAACAGCAGCAGCAGAGCAGAAGCACAGCAGCGGCAACAGACAGACAGCAGAGCAGAGGCAACAGCAGAGGCACAGCAGCAGGGCAACAGCAGAGAGCAGCACAGAGGCAACAGCAGAGCAACAGCAGAGGCAACAAGCAGAGCAACAGCAGAGCAACAGCAGAGGCAGCAGCAGAGGCAGCAGCAAGCAAACAGCAGCACAGAGGCAACAGCAGAACAGCAGCAGAGGCAACAGCAGAAGCAGCAGCAGAGGCAACAGCAGAACAGCAGCAGAGGCAGCAGCAGAGGCAGCAGCAGAGAGCAGCAGACAGAGGCAGCAGCAGAGGCAACACAGAACAGCAGCAAGGCAACAGCAGAAGCAGCAACAGAGCAACAGCAGAACAGCAGCAGAGCAACAAGCAGAAGCAGCAGCAGAGGCAACAGCAGAAGCAGCAGCAGAGGCAACAGCAAGAGCAGCAGAGGCAACAGCAAGAAGCAGCACAGAGGCAACAGCAGCAGAGCAGCAGCAGAGCAACAGCAGAGAGCAAGCAGCAGAGCAGCAGCAAGCAGAAGCAGCAGCAGAGCAGCAGCAAGCAGCAGCAGCACAGGCAGCAGCAACAAAGCAGCAGCAGAGCAGCAAGCAGCAGCAGACAGCAGCAACAGAGGCAAGCAGACAGCAGCAGCAGGCAGAGCAGCAGCAGAGGCAACAGCAACAGAAGCAGCAAGCAGAAGCAGCAACAGCAGCAGCAGCAACAGAGCAGCAGCAGACAGCAACAGAGCAAAGCAGACAACAACAGCAGAGGCAACAGAGGCAAAGCAAAGCAGAAGCAACAGAGCAACAGCAGCAGCAGACAACAGAAGGCAACAGCAGCAAAAGAGCAGAGCAGCAGCAGAGGCAACAGCAAAGCAGCAGCAGAGCAACAGAAGAGACAGCAGCAGAGGCAACAGCAGAAGCACAAGCAGAGCAACAGCAGAAGCAGCAGCAGAGGCAACAGCAGAAGCAGCAGCAGAGGCAACAGCAGAAGCAGCAGCAGAGGTAACAGCAGAAGCAGCAGCAGAAGCAGCAACAGCAGAAGCAGCAGCAGAGGCAGCAGCAACAGAAGCCGCAGCAGAAGCAGCAGCAACAGAAGCCGCAGCAGAAGCAGCAGCAGCAGCAACAGCAACAGCAGGAGCGTGAGAATACACTCTAATATTTTCCCGTCTCTAAATTGTGTCACTTTTAACTTCAGGCTGCTCTTCTAGTCTAGAGTTATGAGGATATCTCAGCCTGAAGCCACATTTTCCAAAGCAAATTATTAGATGATGCAGAGGGGCATAAAACGCATTGCTGGGAAGTTGCAATATTGCATAATATATATTACGACTCTCCCCCCAGTGCCTAAACGCCTTTATTGAGACCGGGCCGATACCAAGAGAGAAGATCCCAAAATATTTCAACCTTTCGCCTGTGCTTTGCGCCAGATATTTTAATGTATTATTTTGTCTACGTCTATATATATATTTATGTTTCAGATGGTTTCCTGTTTTGAGTAGTAAGGTGAGGTTTAGATTTATGTTTTAATATCCTGGACTTTAATACTCTCCAGAAAATCCGTTTTCATAAAAACTATGATGATTTTTTACTATTTTAAGCAGATTTGTTGATTTACAGCTAGGGTTGTAGGATGAGGGGTGGCATAGGTTAAGTAGACATTACTTAGACCCTCTTCCCCGCCCATTAAAATTGTGGTGTCATCGACATATCCCACAATACCTGTCGGACAACCTTGCTTACCTCCACTCTCTCTCTCACCCCCTCTGCAATCAGCCCATAGAAGGGATTTTGCAAGCACGCAAAAAGGATCTGCGACAGAGGGCACCCCTGATGCAAACCCTTTTCCATGCTCACCTCCCGTCCCAACCTACCATTCAACTGTACCCTCACACTCACATTTCTATATAAAGACTCAGCCCACCCCACTATTTCCTCCCCAAATCCCTGACATCTCATAATCAACCACATCATCTCCCTGTCAACACAATCATACGCAGCAGACCAGTCCAGTCCCAGGACTCCCACACCCCTACGATTCTCAATAAATTCCTTAATGGTCCCGTGACCCCATCGCATACTACGTCCCACACTGGCCTGCCTCAGTCACAACCTATGACCCTCTTTAACCTATTACACATGCGCACAAAGATCTTATAATCTGCACATAACAGAGAGTGCTCTATAATCCCTAACATGCCCCTCCCGTTCACCCTTCTGAACTAGCACCACCACCTCTATTCGCTGCGTATCCCTGATATATCCCTGTGTCTTCATCTGATTAAAAAGCCTTACCAAAACCTTGAGTGCACCCCAATGCGCAATGTAAAAATCACTCGGCAAACCATCCACACCTGGCGTTTTTCCTACTCATTCCCTGTACAGCAGTCCACACTTCCTCTTCAGTTATTTCACCCTCTAAACCATCCCTCTCCTCATCCCCCAATACCCGCCTAATACCTTCAGTCAAAATACCTTTCTCACTTATCCCACCCCTGTCTTTCATCAGAGCCCTTGCAAACTACTTATCAACATTAACACCCATCACCTCAGTATAAAGGTATGTTCCACTAGCCACCCCCTACCACATACCACATCCACCACCCAAAACATCCCTAAAAAAAAACCCAGCTCACACCCCGCTCCCCTAGGTTCAACATCCTTCTTACGAATAATAGTTCATCACCGCCCATGATGGTGATATCTGGCATCCCTCCCAAATGATACACTAAATGATCCCCATCTACCATCACAATCCTCCCCTCACCCCCCTCCACCCATGCCATCAAACAGAAAGGGCTCGATTCCTTTACAACTACAGCAACTCCACCATTGAGACACCCAGCACTCCCAGCATACACACTGTAACCTCTCATCGTCAACTCACGCCCACATCTATAATTGAGCTCCTGCAGAAAGCCTACATCTATACCATACCTACGAAAAGTCAATTCGACCCACTTCTTAGCTTCGGCCCGTAGACCGTTAACATTACAAGTCAGACACCGGGAAACTGGAAAGGGGGCTTTCCTTTGGACCTCCTAGGTTTAACCATTACCCCATGTTTATCAACAGCCACTTTGCCTACAGTCTGCAATCCGCGCACCCCTACATATATATCTTTGATCTTTGTATGTACTTAGTGGTGGATATGATAGTATTTCTTTGAGTGATTTACTAAGAAGACTTAGGCCCGTTGTTATTTATAATATATATCAATGACCTTGACGAGGGAATTACTAGTGATATGAGCAAATTCGCCGACGACACGAAGATAGGTAGGATAATTGATTCAAACATAGATGTCATAGAACTTCAGGAAGATTTAAACAAACTTAATTCGTGGTCACCTTCGCTCCTCCATTACCCCTATCACTGTCACTAGATGTACTCGCTTCCTCCATCAATACCTTTTTACTGGATCTCTGGGCAGCTGTGAGGACGTCGTCCCCCTCCGATGCCCCCTCAGATCGCTTCCAAGACTTCCCCTGCACCTCCATACTCGCCTGCTCCCCCTCCTGATGTACTGACACCACCACCTCAAGTCATGACCAACTCACCACCCTCGGGACTCAGTCCCCCCAACTCGCTCCTGTGAGGCAAGGTCCCCCCCATCAGGAGCGCCACCATCACATAGGACATCCTCCATCTGTATATCCAAGATATCAGCGAGCGCTTCTTTCAATGGCGTATCCTCGACCATGGTCTGAGGCACACCAGTATCCCCTGCTTCCACATCACTCATGGGTTGCGTATCTCCTGGGACTCCTTCACCTCCAACTATGTCACTCCACTTCAGCTGCGCTACTTCCTCACAGCCCTCAGCAGCACTCTTAGTTGCCTCGGCAGGCACCATGACACTCCTGGTCAAGTCTCGTTGCCCTTTCCGCTTTGTACATGTAGCAGCCATATGGTCATTAGAACTACATAGCCTACATGTCCGACGCTGTCCGTAGTACGTCACATACACCTGCGTTAAATATGCGTCTATTACAAAAAAAACTATTTGTAATAAAGAGATTGTTTGGGATAACAATAAAATCTCATATTTCAAATATTTATTATATATATTATTATTAATATAAAAACATAAATCTGTATAACATATAATCTGTGTAAAAACATGTAGCTTTAATATACACATTTATAACAATTTAAAACGAAGTAAAACATCACAAGTAAAACAATCATAAAATTCAGTGCAGTGTCAGATGTCGCTGCCATCATCGTGTCACACAGGACACTACCAATCCTCTCGTCATGATACGCCTTCTCCACTGTCCTCAGACACCCTTATCTCTATCTTATGGCACGCCTACGGGGTTCCACGACACCCGTTTCTGTACCATAAAAGACACCTTCACTGTGTCACACAACACCTCTGTGCCACATGGCACGCCCCCTGTATCACGAACTCAGTCTCTAGAGAAGCCTTTGCAATGCGCCATCTGTCACAAACACAAAATCACACTACTATCTATCACTTGTGTCGTGCCACCAGATGTCACTATTACTGCAGCACACACACACTTGCTCTGAGTAGCGTTAGAGATGAACACCAGTCTCCGTTACTGCAACACATGCAGACGACTCGCTCTGAGCAGCGTTAGAGACGAACACCAGTCTCCATTACTGCTGCACCTTGCTCTGAGCAGCGTTAGAGACGAACACCAGTGTCTCCATTACTGCAGCTCACACTCTCCAAGGTGTATATGGGAGAGTCAGGTTAGCACTCTGGGAGAGTCTGGTTGACACTCTCAATATGGGAGTCTGGTAGAAACTGTCGGTCCAAACATCACGTTTGATGACTTCACCAGTGACTGCCGGCCAGCAGGTATACTACCTAACAGCCGTGTTAGATAGGGGGCCGTAACAGCGTCCATCATGACATACGAGGGGATAGCTCTCCTGAGCGACATCTTTATCGAGTAGGACCCCTCCGGGAGCCCTTCATAGGGCCCATCAGTCCAACGACCCACAGTCATATCATGTATAACACCATACTCACATAGGTCATGATCATCAGCCTCAAAGGGCATATTCCTCACTCAGACCCAGGTATAATGCCGAGACACATCCCGAATGCATACCTCCAAACCCGAGTTGATAATGACACTATGATCCTGGTACATTTCCACAAGTCGATCATATATCTCGGTAGTCACCAGCTTCACAAAGACACGATTCACACCGTTGAGCGCCACTCCATTCCATATATCAAAGGTGTCTCTCAGAATGGCTGGCAAGACCACAGCCGCAGGATATACAGCTCCCTGCAGTATGTCTACACATACCGTGTTTACCCTCCTTCGAGGCACAGTCGCCATGTTGGTGAAAACGGTGTAACTCCACTAGGCCCCACCAGAGGGCCTCTGATCGGTATATGGGTATATGCGATAAGTACAACTCAGGAGCAACTGCGCAGGACAACCTCCCGGCCCGAGAGCGAAGAGGTGAATGTTGTGACCTGTTAAAAGTATGTTAATCCTTTTTTAAAATCCTAAACTCCCATGCATGGATACATTAATATATAATATACATAATATATAATATACATAATATATAATATATATAATATACATAATATATAATATGCATGCTGAGTAGGCCTACAGCAATGTTCTTTGAGTGGGTGACTTGTACCTGCCTAGCAAAGGGTAGTGTGTTCTTATAAGTCTCTCGAAGCTAGGAAAGGAATTTTAGTATGATTTTTCAGTTCAAGGAGTGGTGGAGGATCGACTGTCCTTTTGGAAGAACGAGAAAAGTCTACCAATGACCGCTGTGAAGGGATAGAGTAGCCAGAGAAGAGCTTGCGTGGCTACACTCTGTTCAGTCTTGTGCTCACTAAGCACTTGCCTAGTTGGACTGGTGCACTGGACGAGCTTGGATAAGCTTTCAACGGTCTCGTCCACACTCGTATTTTCCAACAGAGGCACAAGTTGGCTACATTAGCCACTCATCAAGTGACCGCGGCTGCTGACTGCTGAGTACCTCACACTAAGGTGCTGACGAATACACTAAGCTTTTTGGAGCTTTTTGAAAAAAACAGCTATTTTATCATCACTGTGGACACAAGCCAGATATATCGATAAATTTTAGTGCTAGAACGTGCGGTTCTTGTTTGGCAGTGGCTTGAGCCTACCACTTACTCTGGTCACAAGGAGGCCAGCACTCACCTGAATGGTTAAGAAAACGTGAAATAATATGTTTTCAATTCGTTGTAGTAACTTAGGCTCTAATTCGTTAATAGTAACAGCGAGACACACTCCATTTTTTTACGACAGAAATAAGTCGACATTCATTACCTCACTTATTACACTGTGTCTCAAGACTCCCGGTGTGAATGTATATAAAACAAAAACATCAACAGTAAATTTAGTCATTTTTAATTTTTAAATTCCCATTGGTATAAATCTACTTAGGACTATTATTTTGCCTGTCATATTTTCGACAGTCATATATTCAATAGTCTTGGCCACAGGCATCCATGTCATTGGTTTTGTTCTGTAAATTATCCTCTCGATAAAACCTTGTTTGTCACTTGTGTCAAAACCTAATACAGTATTTTTCTGTATCTCGGTGATAATTTCTTCCTTGGTAAAGAGGCTTCCATCAAGGAGCATGTGGAAGCTTCCATTCTGCCAGACAGTCAACCCAAATCTGAAGGAATCTGGCGCCTGGGTGAGGGTTCGCGTCACAGCATCAATAATGTCTATCATCTCCGTGCTGGGAAATAATTCCATAACAAAAAATATAACCGGATGTGGACATCTGCCCGTGAGAGAGTGGGTAGTGTTTCCCAAAACACTGAGGTCCTTAGCAAAGTTTATTATTGCTTAAGACTCGTCTGATCCTTGGCTACTGAGACCATTTTTAACCATCTGGATGGAGAAAGGCTGCCTCTCGTCGGCGTTGTCGTCCTTGGCCGGAACGGGAAGCTTCTCGGTTTAGTTAAGAATTTATTTCGTCTAATCAGAAACCAGTGACATCAGAGGAACTTGTCCTGTTTCTTCCGAAACCTCTTCTGTCTCGTCAGAAACTTGTCTTGTCTTGTCAGGAACTTGTCTTGTCTCATCAGGAACTTGTCTCGTCTCATCAGGAACTTGTCTCGTCTCGTCAGGAACTTGTTCTGCCTCGTCAGGAACTTGTTCTGTTTCGTCAGGAACTTGTCCTGTCTCGTCAGGAACTTGTTCTGTCTCGTCAGGAACTTGTCCTGTCTCGTCAGGAACTTGTTCTGTCTCGTCAGGAACTTGATCTGTCTCGTCAGGAACTTGTGTCCCTGGATATTCAGCGTTAGCTTGCCTTTACCCATCATTCACCACGGGAGTAAAGGTTAATTCGACACAAGTTTCCATTTGCTGTATCGTGATAAAGCCCTCGTGGACGGCCTCCAGGAACTCGCCAAGAGAAATCTTGTGTTTCCCTGCCGACCCAGCCTCCGTCATCCACTTGACCTTTATCTCATAATCAGGATTTACCGAATCCAAGGATGAGATGGAGTCGTTGACGACAGGTGTAAAGGGACACTCGATGCACTACTCGCCGGCGAGGAACCATCCGGTCGACTCCAACTCGCACGAGAACAAATGCTGCCTTTTTTTGAAGAACGGAAAGCAGCGGTATTTAGGTTTCACAAGGTCAACTCTTAGCCGGGTCACCGGCTTGCGGCAGAATAGCTGTCGGAAAGACCCGCCAACTTGGTAGATTCTGTTTTACATACTTGTTAAACTTTGTTCGCGTAGATAAACTAAATAAAACAAGTGATAAGCAAGTTTCTTCAGTTAAGTGTAATGGAGACCAAAATAGTTACATTAGAAAATAGAGATAATATATAACAGTCTTTAATATGGCTGGTGTTGGTGAGAGGGTGGATGGTGTTGGTGATAGCGAGGATGGTGTTGGTGATAAGGTGGTGTTGATAATGAGGATGGTGACGGCGAGGATGTTAGTGATAGCGAGGATGGTGTTGGTGATAGCGAGGATGGTGTTGGTGATAGCGAGGATGGTGTTGGTGATAGGATGGTATTGGTGATGAAGATGATGTTGATAGTGCGGCTGTTGATAGTGAGGATGGTGTTGGTGATAGTGAGGATGGTGTTGGTGATAGCGAGGATGACAGTGATATTGAAGAGGGTGTTGGTGATAGTGAGGATAGTATTGGTGATGAAGATGATGTTGATAGTACGGCTGTTGATAGTGAGGATGGTGTTGGTGATAGTGAGGATGGTGTTGGTGATAGTGAGGATGGTGTTGGTGATAGTGAGGATGGTGTTGGTGATAGTGAGGATGGTGTTGGTGATAGTGAGGATGGTGATAGTGAGGATGGTGATAGTGAGGATGGTGATAGTGAGGATGGTGATAGTGAGGATGGTGATAGTGAGGATGGTGATAGTGAGGATGGTGTTGGTGATAGTGAGGATGTTGATAGTGTGGATGGTGTTGGTGATAGTGAGGATGTTGATAGTGTGGATGGTGTTGGTGATAGTGAGGATGTTGATAGTGTGGATGGTGTTGGTGATAGTGAGGATGTTGATAGTGTGGATGGTGTTGGTGATAGTGAGGATGTTGATAGTGTGGATGGTGTTGGTGATAGTGAGGATGGTGTTGGTTATAGTGAAGATGATGGTGATAGTGACTATGAGTGACAAGTGTTAGTGGTCATAGTGTTTGTAATAGGATGGGGATAGTGAAGATGTCTGTATTAATGTCAGGATGATAGTGAAGATGGTGTTGAGGATAGTGACGATGGAGTTGGTGATAGTGATGGTGGTGCAGGTGATAGAGAAGATGGTACTGATAGACGATAGCGTTGATAGCAAAGACGTTAGAGATGGTGATAGTCTAGATGGTGGTGATAATGAAAATAGTGTTGGCGGTAGTGAAGATATTTGCTTCAGATACTTGGAAAATATATTTCATGCACCCGAAATACCAACACAGTTTAATCCAACCTAACGTTAACCTAACATAGATTTTGAGTTGAATGCTAAGTTAGGTTAGTATTTTTGGGGGGCGGTTACCATAAAAAAAATTCTCATAGGCCCAAAATATATTTTTTTTTTTTGCACAGTCTGTTTAATGTTGCAGAATTTACATAACAAAAAACCCGGTAATGAAATGATTACCCCCTAAAAAATATGAGTTTACCCACCACAAAACAATGCCTGTTTCAAAGCCCACTTAATTTATAGTTTACAGTGTTGACCAAAGATGAAAAAAATGAATCGGTTATAATCGACACTCGAAAAATTTCAGTTGAACATAAATTCCAATGCAGAGGAAATCCAAGTCAGTTTTATGGGATGTCTGCCAAGTATGTTGTAAGTGTGGGAAACACGAATGATGAGATGTCTGCCAAGTATGTTGTAAGTGTGGGAAACACGAATGATGAGATGTCTGCCAAGTATGTTGTAAGTGTGGGAAACACGAATGATGAGATGTCTGCCAAGTATGTTGTAAGTGTGGGAAACAAGAATGATGAGATGTCTGCCAAGTATGTTGTAAGTGTGGGAAACAAGAATGATGGGATGTCTGCCAAGTATGTTGTAAGTGTGGGAAACACGAATGATGAGATGTCTGCCAAGTATGTTGTAAGTGTGGGAAACACGAATGATGAGATGTCTGCCAAGTATGTTGTAAGTGTGGGAAACACGAATGATGGGATGTCTGCCAAGTATGTTGTAAGTGTGGGAAACACGAATGATGAGATGTCTGCCAAGTATGTTGTAAGTGTGGGAAACAAGAATGATGAGATGTCTGCCAAGTATGTTGTAAGTGTGGGAAACACGAATGATGGATGTCTGCCAAGTATGTTGTAAGTGTGGGAAACACGAATGATGGGATGTCTGCCAAGTATGTTGTAAGTGTGGGAAACACGAATGATGAGATGTCTGCCAAGTATGTTGTAAGTGTGGGAAACAAGAATGATGGGATGTCTGCCAAGTATGTTGTAAGTGTGGGAAACACGAATGATGAGATGTCTGCCAAGTATGTTGTAAGTGTGGGAAACAAGAATGATGGGATGTCTGCCAAGTATGTTGTAAGTGTGGAAACAAGAATGATGGGATGTCTGCCAAGTATGTTGTAAGTGTGGAAACAAGAATGATGAGATGTCTGCCAAGTATGTTGTAAGTGTGGAAACAAGAATGATGAGATGTCTGCCAAGTATGTTGTAAGTGTGGGAAACAAGAATGATGGGATGTCTGCCAAGTATGTTGTAAGTGTGGGAAACACGAATGATGGGATGTCTGCCAAGTATGTTGTAAGTGTGGGAAACACGAATGATGGGATGTCTGCCAAGTATGTTGTAAGTGTGGGAAACACGAATGATGGATGTCTGCCAAGTATGTTGTAAGTGTGGGAAACACGAATGATGAGATGTCTGCCAAGTATGTTGTAAGTGTGGGAAACAAGAATGATGGGATGTCTGCCAAGTATGTTGTAAGTGTGGGAAACACGAATGATGAGATGTCTGCCAAGTATGTTGTAAGTGTGGAAACACGAATGATGAGATGTCTGCCAAGTATGTTGTAAGTGTGGGAAACACGAATGATGGGATGTCTGCCAAGTATGTTGTAAGTGTGGGAAACAAGAATGATGGGATGTCTGCCAAGTATGTTGTAAGTGTGGAAACAAGAATGATGGGATGTCTGCCAAGTATGTTGTAAGTGTGGAAACACGAATGATGGTATGTCTGCCAAGTATGTTGTAAGTGTGGGAAACAAGAATGATGGGATGTCTGCCAAGTATGTTGTAAGTGTGGGAAACAAGAATGATGGGATGTCTGCCAAGTATGTTGTAAGTGTGGGAAACAAGAATGATGGGATGTCTGCCAAGTATGTTGTAAGTGTGGAAACAAGAATGATGGATGTCTGCCAAGTATGTTGTAAGTGTGGAAACAGAATGATGGGATGTCTGCCAAGTATGTTGTAAGTGTGGGAAACACGAATGATGGTATGTCTGCCAAGTATGTTGTAAGTGTGGGAAACACGAATGATGGGATGTCTGCCAAGTATGTTGTAAGTGTGGGAAACACGAATGATGGTATGTCTGCCAAGTATGTTGTAAGTGTGGGAAACACGAATGATGGGATGTCTGCCAAGTATGTTGTAAGTGTGGGAAACACGAATGATGGGATGTCTGCCAAGTATGTTGTTAGTGTGGGAAACAGAATGATGGATGTCTGCCAAGTATGTTGTAAGTGTGAAACAGAATGATGGGATGTCTGCTAAGTATGTTGTAAGTGTGGGAAACAGAATGATGGATGTCTGCCAGTATGTTGTAGTGTGGGAAACAAGAATGATGAGGATGTCTGCCAAGTATGTTGTAAGTGTGGGAAACACGAATGATGGATGTCTGCCAAGTATGTTGTAAGTGTGGGAAACAAGAATGATGGGATGTCTGCCAAGTATGTTGTAAGTGTGGGAAACACGAATGATGGATGTCTGCCAAGTATGTTGTAAGTGTGGGAAACAAGAATGATGGGATGTCTGCCAGTATGTTGTAAGTGTGGAAACAGAATGATGGATATGTCGCCAAGATGTTGTAGTTGGAAACAAGAATGATGTGGATGCGCCAAGATGTTGAGTGTGGAAACACGAATGATGGGATGTCTGCCAAGTATGTTGTAAGTGTGGGAAACACGAATGATGGATGTCTGCCAAGTATGTTGTTAGTGTGGGAAACACGAATGATGGGATGTCTGCCAAGTATGTTGTAAGTGTGGAAACAAGAATGATGGGATGTCTGCAAGTATGTTGTAAGTGTGGAAACACGAATGATGGATGTCTGCCAAGTATGTTGTAAGTGTGGGAAACAAGAATGATGGGATGTCTGCCAAGTTTGTAAGTGTGGGAAACACGAATGATGGGATGTCTGCAACAGATGTAGTGTGGGAAACAAGAATGTGGGATGTCTGCCAAGTATGTTGTAAGTGTGGAAACAAGAATGATGGAGTCGCAAGATGTTGTAAGTGTGGGAAACAAGAATGATGGGATGTCGCAATGTTGTAAGTGTGAACAGAATGATGGATGTCTGCAAGATGTTGTAAGTGTGGGAAACAAGAATGATGGATGTCTGCCAAGATGTTGTAGTGTGGAAACAGAATGATGGATGTCTGCCAAGTATGTTGTGTGTGGGAAACAAGAATGATGGATGTCTGCCAAGTATGTTGTAAGTGTGGGAAACACGAATGATGGGATGTCTGCCAAGTATGTTGTAAGTGTGGGAAACAAGAATGATGGGATGTCTGCCAAGTATGTTGTAAGTGTGGGAAACACGAATGATGGGATGTCTGCCAAGTATGTTGTAAGTGTGGGAAACACGAATGATGGGATGGCTGCCAAGTATGTTGTAAGTGTGGGAAACACGAATGATGGGATGTCTGCCAAGTATGTTGTAAGTGTGGGAAACAAGAATGATGGGATGTCTGCCAAGTATGTTGTAAGTGTGGGAAACAAGAATGATGGGATGGCTGCTAAGTATGTTGTAAGTGTGGGAAACAAGAATGATGGGATGGCTGCCAAGTATGTTGTAAGTGTGGGAAACACGAATGATGGGATGTCTGCCAAGTATGTTGTAAGTGTGGGAAACAAGAATGATGGGATGTCTGCCATGTATGTTGTAAGTGTGGGAAACAAGAATGATGGGATGGCTGCCAAGTATGTTGTAAGTGTGGGAAACACGAATGATGGGATGGCTGCCAAGTATGTTGTAAGTGTGGGAAACACGAATGATGGGATGTCTGCCAAGTATGTTGTAAGTGTGGGAAACAAGAATGATGGGATGTCTGCCAAGTATGTTGTAAGTGTGGGAAACAAGAATGATGGGATGTCTGCCAAGTATGTTGTAAGTGTGGGAAACAAGAATGATGGGATGTCTGCCAAGTATGTTGTAAGTGTGGGAAACAAGAATGATGGGATGTCTGCCAAGTATGTTGTAAGTGTGGGAAACAAGAATGATGGGATGTCTGCCAAGTATGTTGTAAGTGTGGGAAACAAGAATGAAGCTAAAGTCACTAACAAAATACTTGGATGTGAAATAGGTTACTGCTCACTGCTGAGAATGTTAATGGAAAAAAACCCAAGTAAGGCCAATAAAAGCCAGCTGTCTAAACTGCATTGGTTGTAATCAAGACAACATCAGATTACACATCCAGTTTTATCCTGCTACCAATCTTCCTACCCAATCCTTTGGTCATCTTACTCAGTTACTAATCACTACACAGGTGGGGCTCTGACTCGTGGTAGGAGAATTCAGACACTCGTAGGACAGTGTGTTAACCACTGCTGCATGTCAGCCTAACAATCGTGTAATTACGATTTCGTGAGTTCCCTTAAAAGGGGACGTGAGCTAGAGCACGCCACAGCTATACTGGTGTGGGATTAGTCTGTAAAAAATTGCATTTGTGGTCACACTGGTGGTTCATGCTAACATTCGTATGGTGTATAGAAATATATCTAGTTGGATGAATCTTCTCAGGCGTGCATGGCCCAGTGGTTAGCACACTGGCCTGTGAGTTGGACTCACTCGCCATGGGTTCAAACACCACCCATTCCCTGATTTGTTTACAGTCGTGTTATTACGATTACAGCTGACATTACCCCTCTGAACAGCAGCGCTGAGTCGCTGGAACAGAAAACTAGCTGCTCTGGGATCCCTAGTTACCCTGTTGAGTCTTTTGCCCAGCTCTTTGAGAAACTTAGATGCACTCTTTCCCCATGAGCCAAGGGTCTCCTAGCCTATGGGAACAAACATATAATGATGGGCAAGTTCGCCATATTTTCTAGATTTTTGGGACTCCCTGAAGCTGGCGGCTGCCCCTCTTTCCTCCCTGGTGTATTGGAGATAGGTATCAGCCAAGGTAGATGCACATGTGTAGTCCACACCACCTGCTTGCCGTCTGTCCAGGCTTGAATGGTGATACCATCTTTCCGTTTTTGGCTGCCATCAGATCTGCATAGTTGGGGTGGCTCCCTTACTGCTGGGCATCCGGCTGTTGTGAGGCTCCTCTTGATAATGTTATTAACCTCTTCATGTCTTGTAATCTTTCCCTCGGATTTACGACACACAAGACCATGGTAACCGAATCGGTCTGCTGCTTCACTGCCACAAATACACCTGTGTTCGGCGAGAATAGGGGCGGCAAGTCGAAGGGCAACACCAATGCGCATGGTCTGTGGGTCGAGGCGTGTGCCAAGGCTGGAGTTGGGAACAGCCAACAGAAAGTCTCCTGCATGAGAAGCTCTCACTGCCAGGAGGCGGGCTCTATCCTTCCCTTACACACTCTGAAGCATTGCTGAGGCTATGTTCTCTACTATTGGGCCATCCCAGTTGTTGGGGGGAGCAGGCCTGGTTTTAGAGCCTGTTAGATTATCCCAGATCCTGGCTCCATAAGCGAACTTTTGGTCATGGATTCCAATCTTGTCCCTAAGATGTTCAGGGAGAATCGCTGCTACAAGCCCTCTGGATGCAATGCATGAAGACAGAAAAGCAGGTAGAGCAATCTGAGATGACTTGCGGACACCAATGCCTCCTAGTCTGACTGGGAGTGTAGCTTGGTCCCACTGCCCATCTTCTAGAGTAAGGTTAAGTACTTTAGTAAAGATCTGCCTCAGGATACTGTCATATTCGTGCAGTATAGGGTTATCATATGAAGGAACACATCTTAGGAAATATGTCAACCTGAGCAGACTCAAGCATTTTGTGAGAAGGTACAAGGCATCATGGGTGTCAAGATTGCCTATTCGTTGTTCCATTCTTCTCAATATATATATATATATATATATATATATATATATATATGTCGTGCCGATTAGGTAAAACTTGCGATTTTGACTTAAATAGCAACGCTCATCTTGCCATTTAAGACAAGCGAAAATTTGTGTATGCAAAAAATTCGCAAAAATCATTCTGAACCTAACGAAAAAAATATATTTCATTGTGTTTGTTTATTATTAAATTATTGTAAAAGTATCTAAAATATATTTAGTTGGGTTAGGCTAGATTAAATTGCGCTTGTTATAATAAGGTTAGGTAAGTTTTCTAAGATTCTTTTGGTTCAAAACTAAAAAATTTTACATCAACGTAAATTAAAAAAATATGTCTTTAAACGTATAAAAGAAAATTTTAGAAAGGACTAAATTTTAGATGAGTTCTTGCTAATTGACCAGTTTTACCTATTAGGCACGACATTATATATATATATATATATATATATATATATATATATATATATATTAATTAGGTAGTAGGTTGGTAGACAGCAACCACTCAGGGAGGTACTACCATCCTGCCAGGTGACTGTGAAACAGAAACCTGAAACTGTTTTACATGATGGTAGGATTGCTGGTGTCTTTTTTCTGTCTCATAAACATGCAAGATTTCAGGTACGTCTTGCTACTTCTACTTACACTTAGGTCACACTACGCAAACATGTACACGTTTATTGTATACACACTCATCTGAGTTTTCTTTGATTTTATCTTAATAGTTCTTGTTCTTATTGCTTTTTCCCCTTTCATATCCATGGGGAAGTGGAATAAGAATCTTTCCTCCGTAAGCCATGCGTGTTGTAAAAGTCAACTAAAATGCCGGGAACAATGGGCTAGTAACCCCTTTTCCTGTATAGCTTACTAAAAAGAAGAAGAAGAAAATCGTCAAAGTGGGATGTTTGAATGTGCGTGGATGTTGTGCGAATGATAAGAAAGAGATGATTGTAGATGTTATGAATGAAAAGAAGCTGGATGTCCTGGCTTTAAGTGAGACAAAGCTGAAGGGGGTAGGAGAGTTTCAGTGGGGAGAAATAAATGGGATTAGATCAGGGGTTTCAAATAGAGTTAGAGCTAAAGAAGGAGTGGCAATAATGTTGAATAATCAGTTATGGCAGGTAAAGAAGGAATATAAATGTATAAATTCAAGGATTATGTGGAGTAAAATAAAGGTTGGATGTGAAAAGTGGGTTATAGTAAGTGTTTATGCGCCTGGAGAAGAGAGAAGTGTAGAGGAGAGAGAGATTTTGGGAAATGTTGAGTGAGTGTGTGGGGAGTTTTGAACCAAGTGAGAGAGTAATTGTGGTTGGGGATCTTAATGCTAAAGTGGGTAAAAATGTTGTGGATGGAGTAGTAGGTAAATTTGGGGTGCCAGGGTAAATGTAAATGGGGAGCCATTAATTGAGCTATGTGTAGAAAGAGGTTTGGTAATAAGTAATACATATTTTATGAAAAGAGGATAAATAAATATACAAGGTATGATATAGCACGTAAGGAAAGTAGTTTGTTGGATTATGTATTGGTGGATAAAAGGTTGATGAGTAGGCTTCAGGATGTACATGTTTATAGAGGGGCAACGGATATATCAGATCATTATTTGGTTGTAGCTACAGTTAGAGTAAAAGGTAGATGGGACAAAAAGAAAATGGCAACAGCAAGTAAGAGAGAGGTAAAAGTGTATAAACTAAGGGAGGAGGAAGTTAGGGTGAGATATAAGCAACTATTGGCAGAAAGGTGGGCTAGTGCAAGTAGGAGTAGTGGGGGGGTTGAAGAGAGTTGGGATAGTTTTAAAAATGCAGTATTAGGATGTGGGGCAGAAGTTTGTGGTTATAGGAGGGTGGGTGCAGGAGGAAAGAAGAGTGAGTGGTGGAATGAAGAAGTAAAGGGTGTGATAAAAGAGAAAAAGGTAGCTTATGAGAGGTTTTTACAAAATAGAAGTGTTAGTAGAAGAGCAGAGTATATGGAGAGTAAAAGAAAGGTGAAGAGAGTGGTGAGAGAGTGCAAAAGAAGAGCGGATGAAAGAACGGGAGAGGCTCTGTCAAGAAATTTTGCTGAAAACAAGAAAAATTTTGGAGTGAGATAAACAAGGTAAGAAAGCCTAGGAACGAATGGATTTGTCAGTTAAAAACAGAGTAGGGGAGTTAGTAGATGGGGAGCTGGAGGTATTGGGTAGATGGCGGGAATATTTTGAGGAACTTTTAAATGTCGATGAAAAGAGGGGGGCGATAATTTCATGTACTGGCCAGGGAGGTACAACATCGTTTAGGAGTGAAGAAGAGCAGGATGTGAGTGTGGGGGAGGTGCGTGAGGCATTACGTAGAATGAAAGGGGGTAAAGCAGCTGGAATTGACGGAATCATGACAGAAATGTTAAAAGCAGGGGGGGATATAGTGCTGGAGTGGTTGGTATTGTTGTTTAATAAATGTATGAAAGAGGGGAAGGTACCTAGGGATTGGCAGCGAGCATGTATAGTTCCTTTATATAAAGGGAAGGGGGATATAAGAGAGTGTAAAAATTATAGGGGAATAAGTTTACTGAGTATACCAGGTAAAGTGTATGGCAGGGTTATTATTGAAAGAATTAGAGGTAAGACAGAGAGTAGGATTGCAGATGAGCAAGGAGGCTTTAGAGTGGGTAGGGGATGTGTAGATCAAGTGTTTACAGTGAAGCATATATGTGAACAGTATTTAGATAAAGGTAGAGAAGTTTTTATTGCCTTTATGGATTTAGAAAAGGCATATGATAGAGTGGATAGGGGAGCAATGTGGCAAATGTTGCAAGTGTATGGAATATGTAGTAAGTTACTGAAGGCTGTAAAGAGTTTTTATGAGGATAGTGAGGCTCAGGTTAGGGTGTGTAGGAGAGAGGGAGATTACTTCCCGGTAAAAGTAGGTCTTAGACAGGGATGTTTAATGTCACCATGGTTGTTTAATATATTTATAGATGGGGTTGTAAAAGAAGTAAATGCTAGGGTGTTGGGGAGAGGGGTGGGATTAAATTATGGAGAATTAAATGCAAAATGGGAGTTGACACAGTTACTTTTTGCTGATGATACTGTGCTTATGGGAGATTCTAAAGAAAAGTTGCAAAAGTTAAGTGGACGAGTTTGGGAGAGTGTGTAAAGGTAGAAAGTTAAAAGTGAACATAGATAAGAGTAAGGTGATGAGGGTATCAAATGATTTAAATAAAGAAAAATTGGATATCACATCGGAGAGAGGGATTATGGAAGAAATAAATGTTTTCAGATATTTGGGAGTTGACGTGTCAGTGGATGGGTTTATGAAGGATGAGGTTAACCATAGAATTGATGAAGAAAAAAAGGTGAGTGGTGCATTGAGGTATCTGTGGAGACAAAAAACGTTATCCATGGAGGCAAAGAAGGGAATGTACGAAAGTATAGTGGTACCAACACTCTTATATGGGTGTGAAGCATGGGTTGCAAATGCTGCAGCAAGGAGGAGGCTGGAGGCAGTGGAGATGTCCTGTCTAAGGGCAATGTGTGGTGTAAATATTATGCAGAAAATTCGGAATGTGGAAATTAGGAGAAGGTGTGGAGTTACTAAAAGTATTTGTCAGAGGGCTGAAGAGGGGTTGTTGAGGTGGTTTGGTCATTTAGAGAGAATGGATCAAAGTAGAATGACTTGGAGAGCGTATAAATCTGTAGGGGAAGGAAGGTGGGGTAGGGGTCGTCCTAGAAAAGGTTGGAGGGAAGGGGTAAAGGAGGTTTTGTGGGCGAGGGGCTTGGACTTCCAGCAAGCATGTGTGAGCGTGTTAGATAGGAGTGAATGGAGACGAATGGTTTTTTGGGACATGACGATCTGTTGGAGTGTGAGCAGGGTAACATTGTGTGAAGGGATTCAGGGAAACCAGTTAATTGATTTAGTTGGACTTGAGTCCTGGAAATGGGAAGTACAATGCCTGCACTTTAAAGGAGGGGTCTGGGATAGTGACAGCTGGGAGGGACTATTCTCAGCTGTCGTATCTGAGCTCCTCTGCAAAGACAGTGATTATGTATGAGTGTGGTGAAAGTGTTGAATGATGATGGAAGTATTTTCTTTGGGTCACCCTGTCTTGGTGGGACACGGCCGACTTGTTGAAAATTATATATATATATATATATATATATATATATATATATATATATATATATATATATGTCGTGCCGAAGTGATAAAACTTGCGATTTTTACTTAAATAACAACGCTTTTCTTGCCAAATAAGGCATGCGAAAATATGTGTATGCAATAATTTCGCAAAAATAATTCTGAACCTAATGAAAAAAATATATTTCATTGAGTGTTTTCATTAAATTATTATAAGATTATCTAAAATATATTTAGTTGGATTAGGCTAAATTTAATTGCGCTTGTTATAATAAGGTTAGATAAGAAAGAAAAACTTTAGAAAGACTTTTAGAAAAACTTTAGAAAAACTGGGATGTTTGAATGTGCGTGGATGTAGTGCGGATAATAAGAAAGAGATGATTGCAAATGTTATGAATGAAAAGAAGTTGGATGTCCTGGCCCTAAGCGAAACAAAGCTGAAGGGGGTAGGCGAGTTTCAGTGGGGAGAAATAAATGGGATTAAAGTCAGGAATATCTGAGAAAGTTAGAGCTAAGGAAGGGGTAGCAATAATGTTGAAGGATCAGTTATGGAAGGAGAAGAGGGAATATAAATTAATAAATTCAAGGATTATGTGGATTAAAATATGGGTTGGATGTGAAAAGTGGGTCATAATAAGTGTGTATGCACCTGGAGAAGAGAGGAGTCTAGAGGAGAGAGAGATATTTTGGGAGATGTTAAACGAGTGTGTAGGAACTTTTGAGCCAAGTGAGAGAGTAATTATATTAGGGGACCTAAATGCTAAAGTAGGAGAAAGATCTAGAGAGGGTGTAGCTACAGTGAGTGTGAAAGGTAGATGGGATACAATGAAACATTAAGCAGCAAGTAAGAGAGAGAGGTGAAGGTTTATAAGCTAAATGAGGAGGCAGTTAAGGAAAGATATAAACAACTATTGGAGGATAGATGGGCTAGTGAGAGTATAGGCAATGGGGTAGAAGATGTATGGGGTAAGTTTAAGAATGTAGTGTTAGTGTGTTCAACAGAAGTTTGTGGTTACAGGAAAGTGGGTGCGGGAGGGAAGAAGAGCGATTGGTGGAATGATAATGTAAAGAGAGTAGTAAGAAAGAAAAAGTTATCATATGAGAGGTTTTTACAATGTAGAAGTGATGCAGGGAGGGAGGAGAATTTTTTTTTATTATTAACACATCGGCCGTTTCCCACCAAGCCAGAGTAGCCCCCCCAAAAAAAAACTTTCATCATCATTCACTCCATCACTGTCTTGCCAGAGGCATGCTTACACTACAGTTATAAAACTGCAACATTTAACATCCCTCCTTCAGAATGCCGGCACTATACTTCCCATCTCCAGGACTCAAGTCCAGCCTGCCGGTTTCCCTGAATCCCTTCATAACTGTTACTTTGCTTCCACTCCAACAGCACGTCAAGTATTAAAAACCATTTGTCTCCATTCACTCCTATCAAATACGCTCATGCATGCTTGCTGGAATCCAAGCCCTTAGCACACAAAACCTCCTTTACCCCCTCCCTCCAACCTTTCCTAGGCCGACCCCTACCCTGCCTTGCCTCCACTACAGATTTATACACTCTCGAAGTCATTCTACTTTGTTCCATCCTCTCTACATGTCCAAACCACCTCAACAACCCCTCCTCAGCCCTCTGGATAATAGTCTTGGTAATTCCGCACCTCTTCCTAATTTCCACTCTACGAATTTGCTGCATTATATTCACACCACACATTGATCTCAGACATGACATCTCCATTGCCTCCAGCCTTCTCCTTGTTGCAACATTCACCACCCATGCTTCACACCCATATAAGAGTGTTGGTATAACTATACTCTCATACATTCCCCTCTTTGCTTCCACGGACAAAGATCTTTGTCTCCACAGACTCCTAAGTGCCCCACTTACCCTTTTACCCTCATCAATTCTATGATTCACCTCATCCTTCATAGACGCATCTGCTGACACGTCCACTCCTAAATATCTGAATACATTCACCTCCAATCTGATATCCAATCTTTCATCACCTAATCTTTTTGTTATCCTCATCACCTTACTCTTTCCTATATTCACTTTCAATTTCCTTCTTTTACATACCCTACCAAACTCATCCACCAACCTCTGCAACTTCTCTTCAGAATCTCCCAAAAGCACAGTGTCATCAGCAAAAAGCAGCTGTGACAACTCCCACTTTGTGTTAGATTCTTTACCTTTTAACCCCACACCTCTTGCCAAGACCCCATCTATAAATATATTGAACAACCACGGTGACAACACACATCCTTCTCTAAGGCCTACATTTACTTGAAAATAATCTCCCTCTCTCCTACATACTCTAACCTGAGCCTCACTTTCCTCGTATAAACTTTTCACTGCTTTCAGTAACCTGCCTCCTATTCCATACACCTGTAACTTCTGCCATATTGCCCCCCTATCCACCCTGTCATATGCCTTTTCCAAATCCATAAATGCCACAAAAACCTCTTTACCCTTTTCTAAATACTGTTCAGGTATATGTTTCACTGTAAACACTTGGTCTACACACCCTCTACCTTTCCTAAAACCTCCTTGTTCATCTGCTATCCTACTCTCCGTCTTGCTCTTAATTCTTTCAATAATAACTCTACCATACACTTTACCAGGTATACTCAACAGACTTATTCCCCTATAATTTTTGCACTCTCTTTTGTCCCCTTTGTCTTTATGCACGCTCTCTGCCAGTCCCTAGGTATCTTACCCTCTTCCATACATTTATTAAATAATAGCACCAACCACTCCAAAACTATATCTCCACCTGCTTTTAACATTTCTATATTTATCCCATCAATCCCAGCTACCTTACCCCCTTTCATTTTACCCACTGCCCCACGAACTTTTCCCACACTCACAACTGGCTCTTCCTCACTCCTACAAGTTGTTATTCCTCCTTGTCCTATAATCGAAATCACAGCTTCTCTATCTTCATCAACATTTAACAATTCCTCAAAATATTCCCTCCATCTTCCCGATACTTCTAACTCTCCATTTAATAACTCCCCTCTCCTATTTTTAACTGTCAAATCCATTTGTTCCCTAGGCTTCCTCAACTTATTAATCTCACTCCAAAACTTTTTCTTATTTTCAACAAAATTCGTTGAAAACATCTCACCCACCCTCTCATTTGCTCTCTTTTTACATTGCTTCACCACTCTCTTAACCTCTCTTTTTCTCTACATATACTCTTCCCTCCATGCATCACTTCCCTCCCGCACCCACTTTCCTATAACCACTAACTTCTGCTGAACACTCCAAAACTACATACATCTTCAACCATACATCTTCAACCCCGTTGCCTATACTTTCACTAGCCCATCTATCCTCCAGTAGTTATTTATATCTTACCCTAACTGCCTCCTCTTTTAGTTTATAAACCTTCATCTCTCTCTCACTTCTTGCTTCTATTTTCCTTGTATCCCATCTACCTTTTGCTCTCACTGTAGCTACAACTAAAAAGTGATCTGATATATCTGTGGCCTCTCTCTAAACATGTACATCCTGAAGTCTACTCAACCATTTTTTATCTACCAATACGTAGTCCAACAAACTACTGATATTACGCCCTACATCCTATCTTGTATACTTATTTATCCTCTTTTTCTTAAAATATGTATTGCCTATAACTAAACCCCTTTCTATACAAAGTTCAATTAAAGGGCTCCCTTTATCATTTACACCTGGCACCCCAAACTTACCTACCACACCCTCTCTAAATGTTTCTCCTAGTTTAGCATTTAGGTCCCCTCTTCTCCTTCCATAACTGATGTATCAACATTATTGCTACCCCTTCCTTAGCTCTAACTCTCTCAGATACTCCTGACTTAATCCCATTTATTTCTCCCCACTGAAACTCGCCTACCCCCTTCAGCTTTGTTTCGCTTAGGGCCAGGACATCCAACTTTTCATTAATAACATCAGCAATCATCTCTTTCTTATCATCTGCACTACATCCACGCATATTCAAGCATCCCAGTTTTATAAAAAAAAAATTCTTCTCTTTTTTAGAAAATGTATACAGGAGAAGGGGTTACTAGCCCATTGCTCCAGTCATTTTAGTCGCATCATACGACACGCATGGCTTACGGAGGAAAGATTATTTTCCACTTACCCATGGAAAATAGAGGAAATAATGAGGAACAAGAGCTATTAAGAACAAAGAAGAAAAACCTAGATATGTGTATGTATGTATATATATGCATGTGCATGCCTGTGTAGTGTTACCTAAGTGTAAGTGATTATGACAGAAAATGACACCAGCAATCCTACCATCATGTAAAACAGTTTCAGGTTTCTGTTTCACATTCACTTGGCAGGACGGTAGTACCTCCCTGGGTGGTTGCTGTTTACCAACCTACTACTCGTGGAGGAGTATATGGAGAGAAAAAGAGAGGTTAAGAAAGTGGTGAAGCAATGTAAAAAGAGAGCAAATGAGAGGGTGGGTGAGATGTTATCAACAAATATTGTTGAAAATAAGAAAAAGTTTTGGAGTGAGATTAATAAGTTGAGAAAGCCAAGAGAACGAATGGATTTGATAATTAAAAATAGGAGAGTAGAGTTATTAAATGAAGAGTTAGAGGTATCGGGAAGATAGAGGGAATATTTTGAGGAATTGTTAAATGTTGATGAAGACAGGGAAGCTGTGATTTCGTGTATAGGGCAAGGAGGAATAACATCTTGTAGGAGTGTGGAAGAGCCAGTTGCGAGTTTGGGAAAAGTTCTTGAGGCAGTGGGTAGAATGAAAGGGGGTAAGGCAGCTGGGATTTATGGGATTAATTAAGATAGAAATGTTAAAAGCAGGTGGGATATAGTTTTGGAGTGGTTGGTGCTTTTATTTAATAAATGTATGGGAGAGGGTAAGGTACCTAGGGACTGGCAGAGCATGCATAGTTCCTTTGTATAAAAGCAAAGGGGACAAAAGAGAATGCAAAGATTATAGGGAAATAAGTTTGTTGAGTATACCTGGCAAAGTGTATGGTATAGTTATTACTGAAAGAATTAAGAGTAAGACGGAGAGTAGGATAGCAGATGAACAAGGAGGCTTTAGGAAGGGTAGAGGGTATGTAGACCAAGTGTTTACAGTGAAACATATAGGTGAACAATATTTAGATAAGGGTAAAGAGGTTTTTGTTGTATTTATGGATTTGGAAAAGGCGTATGATTGGGTGGATAGGGAAGGAGCAATGTGACAGATGTTCCAAATGTATGGAATAAGAGGTAGATTATTGTAAAGCAGTGAAGAGTTTTTACGAGGATAGTGAGGCTCAGGTTAGAATATGTAGGCGAGAGGGAGATTATTTTCCAGTAAAAGTAGGCCTTAGACAGGGATGTGTGATATCACTATGGTTGTTTAATATATTTATAGATCGGGATGTAAGAGAAGTGAATGCTCGGGTGTTGGCAAGAGGTGTGGGGTTAAAAGATAAAGAATCTAACACAAAATGGGAGTTGTCACAGTTGCTCTTTGCTGATGACACTGTGATTGTGGGAGATTCTGAAGAGAAGTTGCAGAGGTTGGTGGATGAGTTTGGTAGGGTGTGTAAAAGAAGGAAATTAAAAGCGAATATAGGAAAGAGTAAGGTCATGAGGATAACAAAAAATTAGGTAACGGAAGATTGGATATCAGATTGGAGGGAGAGAGTATGGAGAAGGTGAATGTATTCAGATATTTGGAAGTGGACGTGTCAGCAGATGGGTTTATGAAAGATGAGGTGAATCATAGAATTGACAAGGGGAAAAAGGTGAATGGTGCACTGAGGAGTCTGTGGAGACAAAGAACTTTATCCATAGAAGCAAAGAGGGAAATATATGAGAGTATAGTTATACCAGCGCTCTTATATGTGAGCGAAGCATGGGTGGGGAATGTTGCAATAAGGAGAAGGCTGGAGGCAGTGGAGATGTCGTGTCTGAGGTCAATGTGTGGTGTGGATATAAAGCAGAGAATTCGTAGTTTGGAAATTAGGAGGAGGTGCGGGATTACCAAAACTATTACTCAAAGGGCTGAGGAGGGGTTGTTGAGGTGGTTCGGACATGTAGAGATGATGGAACAAAATAAAATGACTTCTAGAGTGTATAAATCTGTAGTGGAGGGAAGGCGAGGGTAGAGGTCGGCCTAGGAAAGGTTGGAGGGAGGGAGTAAAGGAAGTTTTGTGTGCAAGGGGCTTGGACTTCTAGCAACCATGCGTGAGCGTGTTAGATAGCGAATGGAGATAAATGATTTTTAGGACTTGACGTACTGTTGGAGTGTGAGCAGGGTAATATTTATGAAGGGATTCAGGGAAACCGGCAGGCAGGCGATGGCGATGTGAAGTACAGTGACTGCACTCTGAAGGAGGGGTGCTAATGATGCAGTTTTATATCTGTATTATAAGCGCACCTCTGGCAAGACACTGATGGAGTGAATGATAGTGAAAGTTTTTCTTTTTCGGGCCACCCTACATTGGTGGGAAACGGCCAATGTGTTAATAATAAAAAAAAAAAT
Organism: Cherax destructor; assembly: GCA_009830355.1. Taxonomy (NCBI): domain Eukaryota; kingdom Metazoa; phylum Arthropoda; class Malacostraca; order Decapoda; family Parastacidae; genus Cherax; species Cherax destructor. Next base: position 35,515 of record WNWK01010918.1, read on the forward strand.
TCTAAAGTTCTTTTGGTACAAAATTATTAATTTTTACATTAATATAAATGAAAAAAATATATATATATCTTTAAACGTATAAGAGAAAATTTTAGAAAGGACTTAATTTTAAACGAGTTCTTGCTAACAGACCAGTTTTACCTATTCGGCACGATATATATATATATATATATATATATATATATTATATATATATATATATATATATATATATATATATATATATATATATATATGTATGTGTGTGTGTGTGTGTGTGTGTGTGTGTGTGTGTGTGTGTGTGTGTGTGTGTGTGTGTGTGTGGCTTTGTAGCAGTTAATGATGTGTTACGTTCGTGTTGGTGGATTATATGGTGATGTGGACACGTCAAGCATACTGGTGTTCCTGAGTATTGTGTCTTCATAAATGATTTTGACATTCTTGATGAAGCGGATTGTTTATGCAGTACTGCGTGCTGGTAGTATCAACAGCTTAACTGATCAGACCAACTAGGAGGCTTGGTCTGGGACCTGAGCCATCATCAGTTAACGGGTAGGATGATATTCTTCACAACTGGTGTAATCATCCGGACTCACTACTGTCGATACAACTGGTTGTTCTGGGGACGTCTGCTATCGACCTTTGTTCTCCGTAAAGTGAGTGTGAGTGTGAGGTATTGGTAGTAGCAGTAACAGCAGTACCACCACCACTAATACCACCACCACCACCACTAATACCACCACCACCACCACCAATACCACCACCACCTATATCACCACCACCAATACCACCACCACCAATTCCACCAGCAGTCTGGGTTGATCCTTCTACCAGATTCATTTCTTACTCTACTAAGTAGAGTAAGAAATGAATCTTCCATGGAAGTAGACTCTACTTCGATGGAAGAAATGTTCGGGGAAAACTTTAGTTAAGATGAAATTTGTTGCGTCTTCATAATTCAAGAAACTCGTGCCAGCAATTTCTCGTCCCCTGAGAAAGAAACCAGTAAGGACGCCACGTTTAGTGTTGTTGTGGTGTGAGATGTGTATCAAATCGTCTTTCCTGATGGAGTTCCTTTATACCTTGAACATTTAAAGGCGTTACATCATCAGGGTATCAAAGAAGCGAGTCTTCAATTTCTTCCCGCAAGATAAACTGAGCAGACTGCTCCACGTTATTCAGTCTTCATTGACTGGGAATCGAACTGTCTAGGCGTATGGTGTATAGAGCAGTCACGTCACTGTTGGTTAGGCATGATTTTCAACTGCTACTTCCACCACCTATTCCCCTACTATCTCCGCTTCCTTCTTATATTTTTCTACCTCTCTTTCTCTCGTCCCTGCCCTATCATATATACACTGGCTCCCTTACCTTCGTGCGTTAGTGTGTGATTAGTTAATGGTGCAAGGTTTATTTGTCTATTATCGGGAGCAATTTACTAACTTGCTTTGTAAAACAACGATAATTTTGTCAGACAAATAAAGCGCAAATTTATTAACATAAATCGGCCAAAATCGGACTGACCATCAATAAATTAATGCATTTCATTCATGTTAAATAATATTAACTATAATTAGACTAATTTAAGATAGGATAGGATAAAATAAGCTGCATTTATACGCTGATTTTAGCGAGGTTACCTCACGTTGTTAATTTCAGCGAGGTTATTTTACCTTGCTGATTTAATTTTTATGCTAGCTTAAGAATGTTTACCATATAAGATAGCCCGAAACACTATGCATATTTGTGGCTTTGTTTTGTGCCTACCAATGATTTTTTTAGATGTAAACTACATTGTGTGTACTGCATAAAGAAATAAAAAGTGTATTGTATTAATTCACATGTTAGTGTTCCAAGAGTCGTATGAATTGTGAAGTCTTGGAACTGAGGCGTGACAGCTGCTACTGTAGGCGTGACAGCTGCTACTGTAGGCGTGACAGCTGCTACTGTAGGCGTGACAGCTGCTACTGTAGGCGTGACAGCTGCTACTGTAGGCGAGGTGAATGTTTTCAGATTTAGGTCACCATGTCTTGAAAGGAGACAACCGGATGCCATAAAGTTATCCCCCGTATTACATAACCCTGGCCTCTCGTGCCTTTATGTACGCGTTTGGAATAGTGCAGAGTGCTGCATACGTTTGTAATGGAGTTCAGTATTAGCCTTTAGAATCTGAAGCGAATTGAAGAAATTTGTATACAAATGTCTTCAATTAGAAAAAAATGGCCTCAAAACACCTGTTTTGAGACTAACCCGAATGTGTTATCTCAGAGAATAATATCATAAAATGCACCAGGACATTAATCTTGAAGCCGCATGAAAAACAATGTTTCAATTTTCCCAATTTCTTAAAAAAAAAAAAGCAAATTGGAACCTACACTGGACAAGAATCTAGCCAAACTTTTCTCTTAGTGTCTGTTTTGAAAAAAGTGCAGTAGGTAAATAACTTTATTTACCTTTAATGAACTACGTAACAATAGTCTTGAGGGCACACACATGTTATAGGCACATAAAAAATTATTAAATTTAACCTAGGATGTCCCAATAAAGTCAACCTGACTTATTTCCCAAACAAAAGTTAATGAGTATTATCCTTGTTGTAAGATGCAGCAGCCATTATTCTGGAAAAATAAACATATATGCAGTATAATGTGATCCTTTATTGACAACGTTTCGCCCACGCAGTGGGCTTTATCAAGTCACAAACAGATCTACTTGGATAAAAGGTACATGAGTATTTATAGGATTTAGTCAGGTGGAGAATGCTGGGTCAGGTGGAGAATGCTGGGTCAGGTGGAGAATGCTGGGTCAGGTGGAGAATGCTGGGTCAGGTGGAGAATGCTGGGTCAGGTGGAGAATGCTGGGTCAGGTGGAGAATGCTGGGTCAGGTGGAGAATGCTGGGTCAGGTGGAGAATGCTGGGTCAGGTGGAGAATGCTGGGTCAGGTGGAGAATGCTGGGTCAGGTGGAGAATGCTGGGTCAGGTGGAGAATGCTGGGTCAGGTGGAGAATGCTGGGTCAGGTGGAGAATGCTGCATGTGACAATCTTCAGAGTAGGGTGATTGAGTCTAGAACCTTGGGTAGCTTTAAAAAGAGATTGGATAATTATATGAGTAGACCTTCTGCAGTGTTCCTCCATTCTTAAGTTCTATGTGGGATAGCGATGAAGAAGTTTCTTGGCAAGGGGTTCAGCTATGTTATAGAAGCCGTTGTTCTGGTTGAAGTTGTTGGATATACAGATAAGTGATGATTCCAGGATTCATCGCTATGGAGCAACACTGCAGAAGGTCTACTCATATACTTATCCAATCTCTTTTTAAAGCTACCCAAGGTTCTAGACTCAATCACCCTACTTTGAAGATTGTGACATGCAACATTCTCCACCTGACCCAGCATTCTCCACCTGACCCAGCATTCTCCACCTGACCCAGCATTCTCCACCTGACCCAGCATTCTCCACCTGACCCAGCATTCTCCACCTGACCCAGCATTCTCCACCTGACCCAGCATTCTCCACCTGACCCAGCATTCTCCACCTGACCCAGCATTCTCCACCTGACCCAGCATTCTCCACCTGACCCAGCATTCTCCACCTGACTAAATCCTATAAATACTCGTGTACCTTTTATCCAGGTAGATCTGTTTGACTTGATAAAGCCCACTGCGTGGGCGAAACGTTGTCAATAGAGGATCACATTATACTGCTTATGTGTTTATTTTTCTGTTGTGTCGGTATTTTATACCATTTATTTCCAGCCATTATTCTGGATAGTTAAGATGCTTACAACAGGAGCTGATGAATTAGTACATGTCAACTATAAATTTAATAAGGTCTAAGGGAAGGGTCCCAATGTAGAATCTTGCCTAAGACTGGACGATGAATGGATGTCTAGGGCAATTGGTATAAATTGCTGGCTAGACAGGTAGTGCAAGGAACTTGCAGTCCCATTCATTGACAAATGGGACAATTTCTATGACAAACGTGATATGTATGCAAGGGATGTACGCAGGGGTGGTAGCATTAGCCTACTCGATCGAGGGGCCATTGCTGACTTGTCTAGGATTTTAAACTGATAGAAGATAGAGGTATGGGTGTGTGTGAGTGGGAAACAGACAGGTTATAGCACGAGGGTTGAAAACAACAGATATTACCAGGATACCTCAGAGATATGTTTAAAAGACATTATTCTTCAAAAGTTACTATTAAAGACAATATAATTGGTTAGCAAACAAAGGGAGACAGCAGAGGGCAGCGAGAAACTAGCTCCCTTAAGGTTTACTATAACAGTAGGAGTGTAAGAAATAAGGTAGATGGGCTAAGATTAACTGCAAGTGCAGGAAGCATAGATATTATTGCTATAACAGAGACCTGTTTCAAACTGAAAGACAAAAGAAATGCCTTCTTAATGCCACATGAAAGGCTATAAATTATTCCACACTGACAGGTCAATAGAAAGGGTGGCGGAGTGGCGATGTATGTCAGAGATAAATTAAATTGTTCCCAAATATCTAAACACATTCACTTCATCCATACTCCCTCCCTCCAATGTCTTTACCTACTTGTTTGATACCCTCATCACCTTATTCTTTATACATACGTACATACACACACACAAGTGGACAGGAGGCTCGACCCGTGGTCCCAAGATTACAAGGGCCAGCGCTTTACTTCTGAGTTACACGGCTTCTAATAGGAAAGTTTCACAGAAGGCACTGGCGTGTCCTGTCTGTGTCAGTAGCTGTCTGCTGTCACATTCGAGACCCCGTTTACTTCTGTTTATTCATCCACAGTTGTTCATTACGACGTAAATTAACAAATTGAGTTCATAGACTGTGGCTTTGAAGATGGTGAGGATAGATTTACCATAAAAGCTGCTGGGGCTGTGAGAGAAGACAGTAGGGTTGTAGACGGTAGCCATTGACGCAGACAGGACACAGCAGTGCCTTCTGTCAACCTTCCCGCACCAGTTAATCTCGAGACCGCGGTTCGAGCCACCGTCCACATTCTTGTTTATTACGACGTATCTATATATATATATATTATATATATATATATATATATATATATATATATATATATATATATATATATATATATATATATGCTAGGAATTCGCAAGAGCAGGCGAAATATTCACAAACACTGATCTCTGGCCGACGGAGACTCGAACCTACGAACCTCATGACAAGGTACGCAGTTCGTAGGTTCGAGTCTCCGTCGGCCAGAGATCAGTGTTTGTGAATATTTCGCCTGCTCTGCGAATTCCTAGCATTGTAAAAATCTCTAGTTGTGTCGATGCATGCAGGGGATGAGATGAAAAGCTGTAAGCCTTCCTGCCTGAAAGCTGGCTGCCTTGGAATAACGTCTAGCGAAAGCTGGATGCCAAGGTATTGGACCAGTGTGGTACGGTCGGTAAAGCACTGCGTACCTTGTCATGAGGTTCGTAGGTTCGAGTCTCCGTCGGCCAGAGATCAGTGTTTATATATATATATATATATATATATATATATATATATATATATATATATATATATGTGTGTGTGTGTGTGTGTGTTTGTGTATATATATATAGTTTATACACATACATACACAAATAAATTAGAAGAAACTCATAATGGGACAAGTATGACCGTGGTGCGAGCATGGATTACTAAGGTAGTCTCTCATTGTAGAACAAGTGTTCAATAAACAAGCTATTAGGACGAATACATCTTTTCACCTGGATAATGAAGGAGCCCAGAGCCACTGAGAAAAATGTGTGAAAAATTTTATGAAAACAAAAAAAAATCTTGGAAACAGGTGATAAAAAATCTTGCTGTGTGAACGATGTATATAACATTTTATGTAAACATTACAAGGTAATGTTTTGGCTAATTGCATATCTGCAATTAATGGCATCATTACTTTCGTGAGGTCAGCAAAATTAAGTAAATGGTTTATGCATTTATTTTTATTTTTTTTGTGTAAATATATATTATTTCTGAAATTTAGACATTGATCTCAGAGGTGGGTGGAGGCGTCCATAACAACACTGTACTACATTGATCTGAGTTGTGGGAGGAGGTGTCCATAACACCACTGTGCTTCATTAATCTTAGTGGTGGGTGGAGGCGTCCATAACAACACTGTGCTACAGTGATCTTAGTGGTGGGTGGAGGCGTCCATAACAACACTGTACTACATTGATCTGAGTTGTGGGTGGAGCCGTCCATAACAACACTGTGCTACATTGATCTTAGTGGTGGGTGAAGGCGTCCATAAAAACACTGCTTCATTGATCTTAGTGGTGGGTGGAGGAGTGCATAACAACAGCGTGCTTCATTGATATTAGTGGTGGGTGGAGGGGTGCATATCAACACTGTGCTACAGTGATCTTAGTGGTGGGTGGAGGCGTCTATAATAACATTGTGCTTCATTGATCTTAGTGGTGGTTGGAGGCGTCTATAACAACACTGTGCTTCTTTGATCTTAGTGGTGGGTGGAGGCGTCCATAACAACACTGTGCTTCATTGATCTTAGTGGTGGGTGGAGGCGTGCATATCAACACTGTGCTACATTGATCTTAGTTGTGGGTGGAGGGGTTCATAACAAAACTGTGCTTCATTGATCTTAGTAGTGGGTGGAAGCGTCCATAACAACACTGTGCTTCATTGATCTTAGTGGTGGGTGGAGGCGTCCATTACAACACTGTGCTGCATTGATCTTAGTGGTGGGTGGAGGCGTCCATAACAATGTGCTACGTTGATCTTAGTGGTGGGTGGAGGCGTCCATAACAACACTGTGCTACAGTGATCTTAGTGGTGGGTGGAGGCGCCCATAACAACACTGTGCTTCATTGATCTTAGTGGTGGGTGGAGGCGTCCATAACATCACTGCTTCATTGATCTTAGTGGTAGGTGGAGGCGTCAATAACAACTCTGTGCTACATTGATCTTAGTGGTGGGTGGAGGCGTCTACAACAATACTGTGCTTCATTGATCTTAGTGGTGGGTGGAGGCGTCCATAACAACACCGTGCTTCATTGATCTTAGTGGTGGGTGGAGGCGTCCATAACAACACTGTGCTACATTGATCTTAGTGGTGGGTGGAAGCGTCCACAACAACACTGTGCTTCATTGATCTTAGTGGTGGGTGGAGGCGTCCATAACAACACTGTGCTACAATGATCTTAGTGTGGGTGAAGGCGTCCATAAAAACACTGCTTCATTGATCTTAGTGGTGGGTGGAGGAGTGCATAACAACAGCGTGCTTCATTGATATTAGTGGTGGGTGGAGGGGTGCATATCAACACTGTGCTACAGTGATCTTAGTGGTGGGTGGAGGCGCCCATAACAACACTGTGCTTCATTGATCTTAGTGGTGGGTGGAGGCGTCCATAACATCACTGCTTCATTGATCTTAGTGGTAGGTGGAGGCGTCAATAACAATTCTGTGCTACATTGATCTTAGTGGTGGGTGAAGGCGTCCATAAAAACACTGTGCCTCATTGACCTTAGTAGTGGGTGGAGGCGTCCATAACAACACTGTGCTACGATGATCTTAGTGTGGGTGAAGGCGTCCATAAAACACCGTGCTTCATTGATCTTAGTGGTGGGTGAAGGCGTCTATAATAACACTGTGCTTCATTGATCTTAGTGGTGGGTGGAGGCGTCCATAACACACTGTGCTTCATTGATCTTAGTGGTGGGTGGAGGCGTCCATAACAACACTGTGCTTCATTGATCTTAGTGGTGGGTGGAGGCGTCCATAACAACACTGTGCTTCATTGATCTTAGTGGTGGGTGGAGGCGTCCATAACAACACTGTGCTTCATTGATCTTAGTGGTGGGTGGAGGCGTCAATAACAACTCTGTGCTACATTGATCTTAGTGGTGGTGGAGGCGTCCATAACAACACTGTGCTTCTTGATCTTAGTGGTGGGTGAGGCGTCCATAACAACACTGTGCTTCATTGATCTTAGTGGTGGGTGGAGGCGTGCATATCAACACTGTGCTACATTGATCTTAGTGGTGGGTGGAGGCGTCATAACAACACTGTGCTTCATTGATCTTAGTGGTGGGTGGAGGCGTCCATAACAACACTGTGCTTCATTGATCTTAGTGGTGGGTGGAGGCGTCCATAAAATCACGGTGCTTCATTGATCTTAGTGGTGGGTGGAGGCGTCCATAACAACACTGTGCTTCATTGATCTTAGTGGTGGGTGGAGGCGTCCATACCAACACTGTGCTACAGTGATCTTAGTGGTGGGTGGAGGCGCCCATAACAACACTGTGCTTCATTGATCTTAGTGGTGTGTGGAGGCGTCCATAACATCACTATGCTTCATTGATCTTAGTTGTAGGTTGAGGCGTCAATAACAACTCTGTGCTACATTGATCTTAGTGGTGGGTGGAGGCGTCATACAACACTGTGCTTCATTGATCTTAGTGGTGGGTGGAGGCGTCCATAACAACACTGTGCTTCATTGATCTTAGTGGTGGGTGGAGGCGTCCATAACAACACTGTGCTACATTGATCTTAGTGGTGGGTGGAGGCGTCTATAATAACACTGTGCTTCATTGATCTTAGTGGTGGTTGGAGGCGTCCATAACAACACTGTGCTTCATTGATCTTAGTGGTGGGTGGAGGCGTCCATAACAACACTGTGCTTCATTGATCTTAGTGGTGGGTGGAGGCGTCATACAACACTGTGCTTCATTGATCTTAGTGGTGGGTGGAGGCGTCATAACAACGTGCTTCATTGATCTTAGTGGTGGGTGGAGGCGTCCATAACAACACTGTGCTTCATGATCTTTGTGGTGGTGGATGCGTCCAAACAACACTGTGCTACATTGATCTTGTGGTGGGTGGAGGCGTCCATAACAACACTGTACTACATTGATCTTAGTGGTAGGTGGAGGCGTCCATAACAACACTGTACTACATTGATCTTAGTGGTGGGTGGAGGCGTCATAACAACACTGTGCTTTCATTGATCTTAGTGGTGGGTGAGGCGTCCATAACAACACTGTGCTTCATGATCTTAGTGGTGGGTGGAAGCGTCCATAACACCGTGCTTCATTGATCTTAGTGTGGGTGAAGGCGTCCATAACAACACCGTGCTTCATTGATCTTAGTGGTGGGTGGAGGCGTCCATAACAACACTGTGCTACAGTGATCTTAGTGGTGGGTGGAGGCGCCTAACAACACTGTGCTTCATTGATCTTAGTGGTGGTGGAGGCGTCCATAACATCACGTGCTTCATTGATCTTAGTTGTGGTGGAGGCGTCATCAACATCTGTGCTACATTGATCTTAGTGGTGGGTGGAGGCGTCATACAAACACTGTGCTTCATTGATCTTAGTGGTGGGTGGAGGCGTCCATAACAACACTGTGCTTCATTGATTTTAGTGGTGGGTGGAGGTATCCATAACAACACTGTGCTACATTGATCTGAGTGGTGGGTGGAGGCGTCTATAATAACACTGTGCTTCATTGATCTTAGTGGTGGTTGGAGGCGTCCATAACAACACTGTGCTTCATTGATCTTAGTGGTGGGTGGAGGCGTCCATAACAACACTGTGCTTCATTGATCTTAGTGGTGGGTGGAGGCGTCCACAACACTGTGCTTCATTGATCTTAGTGGTGGGTGGATGCGTCCATAACACCGTGCTTCATTGATCTTAGTGGTGGGTGGAAGCGTCCATAACGACACTGTGCTTCATTGATCTTAGTGTTTTATACTTACCGAGATGTTTTATGCTTGCACTAGAGAAGTTTACTTAACTGGTGGTGAGCTGGTTACCAGCAGCCTTTATGACGCTTGTGAAGTACAGCCTTTAAACCTAATTAAACCGTGTCTATTTTTTTTCAATCGATGTGTGTAAAATTTGTCACATCATTCCGCGTCGAGAAAATTACAAACATGCGGGTAATTTTTTTTATGAAGCCTGGAAGTCGAGAAGCAACAACTAGTAACCCTGGTCTCTGAAATCGGCGTAAAGGCAAGGTACGTTGATCAGTGAAGGGAACGTACTCTACCCTGGGTAGTAGAAGCATGGTACGTTAATCATTGAAGGGAATGTAGTCTACCCTGGGTAGTAGACGCAAGGTACGCTGATCAGTGAAGGGAATGTACTCTTCCCTGGGTAGCAGACGCAAGGTACTTTGATCAGTGAAGGGAATGTATTCTACCCTGGGTAGTAGAGGCAAGGTACGTTGATCAGTGAAGGGAATATACTCTACCCTGGGTAGTAGAGGCAAGGTACGTTAATCAGTGAAGGGAATGTACTCTACCCTTGGTAGTAGACGCAAGGTACGTTGATCAGTGAAGGGAATGTACTCTTCCCTGGGTAGAAGAGGCAAGGTACGTTAATCAGTGAAGTGAATGTACTCTACCCTGGGTAGTAGAGGCAAGGTACGTTGAAAGTGAAGGGAATGTACTCTACCCTGGATAGTAGACGCAAGGTACGTTGATCAGTGAAGGGAATGTACTCTTCCCTGGGTAGAAGAGGCAAGGTACGTTAATCAGTGAAGTGAATGTACTCTACCCTGGGTAGTAGAGGCAAGGTACGTTGAAAGTGAAGGGAATGTACTCTACCCTGGATAGTAGACGCAAGGTAGATTGATAAGTGAAGGTAGTGTACTGTACCCTTGGTAGTAGAGGCAAGGTTGGTTGATCAGTGAAGGGAATGTACTATACCCTGTCACCCAGCAATCCTAACAGCAGAGTTATTTCATTGACTTATTGGAACTATGGCAGTAACTCTTGTTCTCTGCCCTCTCCCCATTCTCTCCTCTTCCCTTTTGGGGTCTCCTCCTCTCCTCTTCCCCTTTCTCTCCTCTCCTTCCCCTTTCTCTCCTCATCTTTCTCTCTCATCCTCTTCCCCTTCTCATCATCTTCCCTTCTTCATCTCTCTTCCTCCTCACCCCTTTCCCCTTTTCCTTCTTTTACCTTTTCTCTGTTCTTCCTCTGCCCCCCTTCTTTCTCCTTCCCATCTCCTTTTCCTCCTTTCTGTTCTTTCTTCCCTCTCTCCTCGTCTCCCCCTCTCTTCCCTCTTCTTACCAATCTCGTATCAACGTCGTCATGATCGACTTTCTTTGCTTTCACATTTTTTCCTTCTAGAAGAGATTGGGAATGCAAGTGGCTTTTGGCTGTAACTCGTCTAGGACGTCGAGCTAAGAGCTTGGGCTGGGGGCTTGAGGCTAGGAGAGTGTGGCTAGGGACGTGAGGCTGGGGACATGAGGATGGAAGCGTGAGGGGTAGGGGACGTGAGGCTAGGGGCGTGAGGCTAGGGGACATGAGGCTAGGGGCGTGAGGCTAGGGGCGTGAGGCTAGGGGCGTGAGGCTAGGGACGTGAGGCTAGGGACGTGAGGCAAGGGACGTGATGCCATGGACGTGAGGCTGGGGACGTGAGGCTGGGGACATGAGGCTGGGGACGTGAGGCTGGGGACATGAGAATGGAAGCGTGAGGGGTAGGGGACGTGAGGCTAGGGACGTGAGGCTAGGGGCGTGAGGCTAGGGGCGTGAGGCTAGGGACGTGAGGCTAGGAGCGTGAGGCTAGGGGACGTGAGGCAAGGGACGTGAGGCTGGGGACGTGAGGCTGGGGACGTGAGGCTGGGGACATGAGGATGGAAGCGTGAGGGGTAGGGGACGTGAGGCTATTGACGTGAGGCTAGGGGCGTGAGGCTAGGGGCGTGAGGCTAGGGACGGGAGGCTAGGAGCGTGAGGCTAGGGGACGTGAGGCTAGGGGCGTGAGGCAAGGGACGTGATGCCAGGGACGTGAGGCTGGGGACGTGAGGCTGGGGACATGAGGATGGAAGCGTGAGGGGTAGGGGACGTGAGGCTAGGGGCGTGAGGCTAGGGGACATGAGGCTAGGGGACATGAGGCTAGGGGACGTGAGGCTAGGGGCGTGAGGCAAGGGACGTGAGGCCAGGGACGTGAGGCTGGGGACGTGAGGCTAGGGGCATGAGGCTAGAGGACGTGAGGCTAGGAGCGTGAGGCTAGAGGACGTGAGGCTAGGAGCGTGAGGCTAGGGGACCTGAGGCTAGGGGCGTGAGACTAAGGGACGTGAGACTAGGAGAGTGAGGCTAGGGGACTTGAAGCTGGGGGCTTGAGGCAAGGGACGTGAGGCCGGGGACGTGAGGCTAGGGGCGTGAGGCTAGGGGACGTGAGGCTAGGGGCGTGATGCAAGGGACGTGAGGCTAGGGGACGTGAGGCTAGGGGACGTGAGGCTAGGGGCGTGAGACTAGGAGAGTGAGGCTAGGGGACTTGAAGCTGGGGGCTTGAGGCTAGGGGCGTGAGGCTAGGGGACGTGAGCCTGGGGGACGTGAGGATAGAGGCGTGAGGCTAGGGAACGTGAGCCTGAGGGAATGATGCTGGGGATTGGAAGTGGATGTTGCAGGGGTTATGGGCAGAGAGTATAGCTGGAGGCAGAGAGTATAGCTGGGGGCAGAGAGTATAGCTGGAGGCAGAGAGTATAGCTGGAGGCAGAGAGTATAGCTGGAGGCAGAGAGGCTGAAGTTTAGAACTTGGAGTGACTGCTGGTGCTAGGGAATTGTTACTTTGAGGTGTAGGTCCATCTGTCGATGCAATCAACGGCTGGAGTTAGGAACGGCTGCTAGGGGCTTTGCATGTTGCTGTGAAATATGGCTTGGACTAAGGCATATGGTTGAGATAGTCCAATATGTATTCCCATCTTAAATTCCAACTACACTCCAGTGTATTTATTTCATACACTAGCAAACACTCAGCGTATTGAAAAATAGTCTGTTGGTACCGGCAAGATGTGGAAGGACACCCATGTACAGTTCAGGACATTAATTAGAGGAAACGTTTCTTCACGAGTGGCTTCTTCAGACTGAAGAAGCCACTCTTGGCGAAACGTTTCCTCTAATATATATCCTGAACTGCACATATGTCTTTTTTTCCACAACTCGGAACATTGCATAATGGAAACCTTTTTGTCCAGGATCTTGTTCACTGCATGAACGAGGAGTGATGGTGTACAAGGTCCCAGGACCCCAACATTAACGTAACATGATGTCAAGTGTGTACTCATGAATCCTTAACCACAACTCGTAGTTATATACCAGATTTTACCAACTTAACTCATAAAATGTATTTTTGTACTAACAAACCATTTAGTCAATTTGTTATCCGTCTTCATTATTTGAGTTCAGTACAAGATAAGCTGTTCTGTACTCGACTGATTAACCCTACTGTTAACTTGTTGCCGTTTGGAATTATATTCTGCTCCAGATCTTGTCTAGGGTCGTGTCGCAGGGCTGATGATTCCTCTGAGTAAATTATAACGGGTTGGTCTTCAGTTTTTGTCGAGTATCATTACATTACTTAGTGCTTTCTGAGTATGATGACCAAAAGAAAAGGTATCCACTTGGGTCTCTTCCCGAGGCACCGGCCCAGCTCTCTCTTCCCGAGGCACCGGCCCAGCTCTTCCCCCGAAGAACCAGTCCAGCTCTCTTCCCGAAGCACAACTCCAGCTCTCTCCCCGAAGCACCACTCCAGCTCTCTCCCCGAAGCACCACTCCAGCTCTCTCCCCGAAGCACCACTCCAGCTCTCTCCCCGAAGCACCACTCCAGCTCTCTCCCCGAAGAACCAGTCCAGCTCTCTCCCCGAAGCACCACTCCAGCTCTCTCCCCGAAGCACCACTCCAGCTCTCTCCCCGAAGCCCCAGTCCAGCTCTCTCCCTGAGGGACGACAAATGTGGTAGTAACAGAAAGAAGAGTGAACCATACTTCATTATTTCCTTTCACTGAATGTAATATAGTTAACATTCTAAATGAGTGTTGATATCAGTGTGCTTAGTGCTGGAACATCTCAAACATCGTGCAGATGGCGACTTCAAATGTCGGTGCAAAACGGAGCGTGACCATTTTGAAAGAGCGGTGTTGAAACAGCAGTATAAGGAATATCTCCAGTCACCTCTTAAATTATGTATATTAAGCAGGATACCATTATATACGCTATGTATTGAATCAAAATATTGATCTTCAATAAGAATATGATCACTCCTTTTACCAAAGTTAGTCTTATTTCCTTCCCTATTCTTCTTTCTCCTCTTTTCATACTTTTATCTAAATTTCCCCTCCTTTATTTCCTCCTCCACACCTCCCTGTGCCCACCTAGGGTCGAGGGAGACTTTTGTATCGTTTTATATTGATGCTGAGTGCTCTGCTAGATCATGACTTAGATGTGATCGCAGCCGAGGTCTGGAGGTCTGATTCTTTTCCTTCCATTCATAGACAGTGACAAACAAGTCTCTGTACGTACTAGATGAGCACATCTAAGTTCCAGGCTTCGGAAATGACCTTGGCAAATTTCCACAACCATGAATCTGTTCTTGATTAAAGGATAAAGGATGGATGGCATTGACTCTTGTGTTTAGTGTCAGTACGGAGTTTTATTGTTGAGTTAACAAGAGTACTCACGTCCTGATAGGTGGCCAAGGTGCGTCTCGGTTTATTTTAAATTCGGACTCCTAGTGCACCTCGTTGGCCCTGGCCCTGTATGACTGTCTACCTTGTGATTCAGACAATCCAGGAGCGATTAGCTAATACCTATGCCTGACACGGATGTGGAGTTCTGTTGGCAACCAGGACATGTTGGGGTCCTTAATAAATAAAAGTGTACGTGCTGTGGCGAGAGCTGCTGGATCGAGTTTGCCCTTTAGCAAACTTCTGCAACACAGTAACTTCACACGCCACATACATCGATAAGTGCTTGAAGTGGTTGGCTCGCTGGTACTCAGGGCTCGAAGAGACGAGAAATGTTTGCAACTCTGTCAAAACTTTTAGTAATCACTCTTGAGAGTATTCTCTGATTTAGAAGTGACGAACACCTCACCCCTGGCTACCTGATTGTAGGTGCTCTTGCCCTTGTCTGACTTGTTGCACGCTGCTTCCTGAAGCACATTCTAACTCCTCCAGACCGTTGCCTTTCCGCCTAAGTCATGATTATCATAAAGTTCTTGACACCTGTAGGGACTCGGGCACATTTCCGAATTACTTTTTTATATCTGATTTGGATTGTTTACTATGATTTCCTTTGTTTGCTTGTTGGTTTGACTTCTCTCTTTTTGCATTTTAGTTTTGCCTTTCTAGTGTGTGTATATAACTTATTTTTTTTGTATTGATCTTATTGAAAAACGACCTGAATTGCCTCATTTTTTTCAGTTTTGTTAATATTATTATTTTTTGTTACTTATTATTTCTAGTAATTGTTTTTATTATAATTATTATTCAACAACCTTTTTCCCTCATTTACCCCTGATCCTATGTCACTTTAACACGGTGGTGGTGTTTGATAATATTGGTATTCAGTACCGACAAGCTGAACCATATAAGTGAACAACACCTGAGTATTTGTATATGAAGATGTTCCGCCAAGCAGAGGATTTTTAATTCAGTACAGATTATATAAGAAGACATTAGAAGATGAGGTAATCAGTACCTCATCCTTGCAAAACTATATACAGAAGACAATGGAAGATGAGATATAATCAGTCCCTCAACCTGAATGCCGGTGTTCAGTACTGTAGTCTCAATGAATCAGAAGTATAGGCAGGTAGATGAATATTTATAGAATGAAGAAGATGAGGTGTAGTTGTTGAAGTCACCTCATAAGTGAACGGGGCTCACTGGTGGAAGTAGGTCATGTCAGACCCTAACAAGCATAGTAGGTAACAGGAGAGATTTTCTGTACCAAGATTCCATAGTGTTGGTATTTTTCATACAGGTATTATTTCAATATTGGTATACAATACAGAGTGGTTTGTGTCTAGGGGAGGGGGGACGGTCATCTGCGAATGAGACGCCACCCCTCCTCCCAGGGTGCCTGCCTATGAACCCAGCATCTCATTTTGCCTGAATGGTGGGGATATTTTCCATTTTGTCTAAATTTACTGGTAATTATGGATATATAGTGGGGAATGTTAAAAACAAACTTAGTTTTACTTGTTTTGTGGTTATGATGTATTAATAAGAGAATTGTTCCCGATAATAGCAAGTTGATATTGATAGTGTAAATTCGACATTAATAGAAGCGGAATGTGTTTATAGCACTGAATAGTCAACTTATTCTAGTGTTTCGTGATAAAATCAAGTGTTCCTCTCCTCCCTGTTCTGTTTTATGACTTTTAAAAAATAGGTGATGCATGTGTAGTTGCCATTAAGATAACCTTTGTCTTATAACCAGAACAAAACTAATAAATTCGCAGCCTCATGAAATACTCAAAATTCAGCAGCTGTAAATTTTCAGTCTCTATAACATATTCATGAAACTCCATAAGAACAAGAAAGTGTGATGGATACGTCGTCCTTGACATGTGTTTTTTTCGTGTATAATTACCTACCGTGACGTTGTGCTCTTCTTCCTCACTACTACAGAAGAATATGTACAAAAATAATTTCTTTATTGCTATTTTATTTCAGAATAAGAATTTTTTTTTGGTCCTGGACAGTTAACTTGTGTATTGATCTAGTGAATACCCGATAGAGCTTCTCCTTACTTGCCATAAGTCAAATGTATTACTTCATGCATATATCCCTCACGTTGCTACACACGTTGCATATATGTTGTAGCGGCAACAGCAGTAGTGAGACATGATTTGTGTGTTACCAGGGCTTAAGGTGTGCAGTAGCATTTGTGCAATAAGTGACAGGTATTTGTTCTGTTGCAGTACACCTGCTGGCGCGGACTATCCAAGGCACTGCCAGCTCTGAAAACGGCAGCTTCGACTACGACCAGTCCTGGATATGTGCGCTGTGAGTATTGTCATCTACGTTGTTGTAACACAATAACCAACCCTTCCACTCATATTATTCTGCCTCTCATCTGCTTCGTCATTCATTATCTTCCTCCCTTCGTCTTTTCGTTCTCCTTCCTCTTTTCCTCGACTTTCCTTCCATCACAACTTTCTTCCTCCTCCTCCTCTTTCCTGTTCCCATAACCAGGAGAGGGTCAACAAAAACGAAAGTTGATAAAAGCTTATCATGGGTTGGTGAGTTAATGAAACAGGATAAGATAAGAACCACTCTGCACCTCATGAATTGTCGCCTACTTGTGGTCGCTCCATCTCTCGGGGCGGCTTGTGGCATGTCGTTGATTGTAGCACGGTATATGCAATGGGAAATGAAATATGTCTTGTCTGTCATTTTCTCTCACTTTCCCTTCCATTGTAAGCCGCCTTTAATAACTTCTACATAAACATCTGAATTGAATCAATAATATTAGACATCTCTACATTTCTGCACCTAAATACTCATAGGGATCACTACATTATACTCCATATCTTGAAATGTATTGAGAAGGGGACTCCTTCCTCTTCAATTTAGTTTAGCTGGATACACCAGTAGTGTGCTGCTACTCTGTTCTGTATAACAGTTGTACAGTGGAATCAAAAGCTACATATGTTTCCCCATGGCATATCTCATCACACAGTATGGGTCACATGCATAGTTTTAAAATCTTTCAGCAAGAGCTGGGAGACTTCAGTAGGGTAATGAAGATATCGTCAAGTATTCTGTAAGAGCTTCGTAAACTCCAGCAGAGCTGAAGTTACTATTACTTGGGAATTACCCCCTCTCAGAATGGCTTATTCCCTACACAGAAGAAATAGAATTTTTATGAAGACACCTCCACTATGGTAGAGGGGAAGCATCAAAAATTATTTTTTTTTTATTAACACATCGGCCGATTCCCACCAAGGCAGGGTGGCCCGAAAAAGAAAAACTTTCATCATCATTCACTCCATCACTGTCTTGCCAGAAGGGTGCTTTACACTACAGTTATAAAACTGCAACATTAACACCCCTCCTTCAGAGTGCCGGCACTGTACTTCCCATCTCCAGAACTCAAGTCCGGCCTGCCGGTTTCCCTGAATCCCTTCATAAATGTTACTTTGCTCACACTCCAACAGCACGTCAAGTATTAAAAACCATATGCCTCCATTCACTCCTATCAAATACGCTCACACATGCTTGCTGGAAGTCCAAGCCCCTCGCACACAAAACTTCCTTTACCCCTCCTCCAACCTTTCCTAGGCCGACCCCTACCCGCCTTCCCTCCACTACAGATTTATACACTCTCGAAGTCACTCTGTCTCGTTCCATTCTCTCTACATGTCCAAACCACCTCAACAACCCCTCCTCAGCTCTCTGGACAATCGTTTTGGTAATCCCGCACCTCCTCCTAATTTCCAAACTCCGAATTCTCTGCATTATATTCACACCACACATTGACCTCAGACATGACATCTCCACTGCCTCCAGCCTTCTCCTCGTTGCAACATTCATCACCCATGCTTCACACCCATATAAGAGCGTTGGTATAACTATACTCTCATACATTCCCTCTTTACTTCCATGGACAAGGTTCTTTGTCTCCACAGACTCCGAAGTGCTCCACTCACCCTTTTCCCTCATCAATTCTATGATTCACCTCATCCTTCATAGACCCATCCGCCGACATGTCCACTCCCAAATATCTGAATACATTCACCTCCTCCATACTCTCTCCCTCCAATCTGATATCCAATCTTTCGTCACCTATTCTTTTTGTTATCCTCATCACCTTACTCTTTCCTATATTCACTTTCAATTTTCTTCTTTTACACACCCTACCAAATTCATCCACCAACCTCTGCAGCTTCTCTTCAGAATCTCCCAAAGCACAGTGTCATCAGCAAAAAGCAACTGTGACAACTCCCACTTTGTATTTGCTTCTTTATCTTTTAGCCCAACACCTCTTGCCAAGACCCTCGCATTCACTTCTCTTACAACCCCATCTATAAATATATTGAACAACCACGGTGACATCACACATCCTTGTCTAAGGCCCACTTTTACTGGGAAATAGTCCCCTTCCCTCCTACACACTCTAACCTGAGCCTCACTATCCTCATAAAAACTCTTCACTGCTTTCAGTAACCTTCCTCCTATTCCATACACCTGCAACATCTGCCACATTGCCCCCTATCTACCCTATCATACGCCTTTTCCAAATCCATAAATGCCACAAAAACATCTTTACCCTTATTCAAATACTGTTCACCTATATGTTTCACTGTAAACACTTGGTCTACACACCCCTACCTTTCCTAAAGCCCCTTGTTCATCTGCTATCCTGCTTTCTGTTTTACTCTTAATTCTTTCAATAATAACTCTACCATACACTTTACCAGGTACACTCAAAAGACTTATTCCCTATAATTTTTGCACTCTCTTTTGTCCCCTTTGCCTTTATACAAAGGAACAATACACGCTCTCTGCCAATCCCTAGGTACCTTACCCTCTTCCATACATTTATTAAATAATAGCACCAACCACTCCAAAATTATATCCCCACCTGCTTTTAACATTTCTATCTTTATCCCATCAATCCCAGCTGCCTTACCCCTTTCATTCTACCCACTGCCTCACGAACTTCCCTACACCCACAACTGGCTCTTCCACACTCCTACAAGATGTTATTCCTCCTTGCCCTACACACGAAATCACAGCTTCCCTGTCTTCATCAACATTTAACAAATCCTCAAAATATTCTCTCCATCTTCCCGATACCTCTAACTCTCCATTTAATAACTCTCCTCTCCTATTTTTAACTGTCAAATCCATTTGTTCTCTAGGCTTCCTCAACTTATTAATCTCATTCCAAAACTTTTCTTATTTTCAACAAAATTTGCTGATAACATCTCACCCACTCTCTCATCTGCTCTCTTTTACATTGCTTCACCACTCTTTTAACCTCTCTTTTCTCTCCATATACTCTTCCCTCCTTGCATCACTTCTACTTTGTAAAAACCTCTCATATGCTAACTTTTTCTCCCTTACTACTCTCTTTACATCATCATTCCACCAATCGCTCCTCTTCCCTCCGCACCCACTCGCCTGTAACCACAAACTTCTGCTGAACACTCTAACACTACATTTTTAAATCTACCCCATACATTTTAGACCCCATTGCCTACACTCTCACTAGCCCATCTATCCTCCAATAGTTGTTTATATCTTACCCTAACTGCCTCCTCTTTTAGTTTATAAACCTTCACCTCTCTTTTACTTACTGATTCTATTTTCCTTGTATCCCATCTACCTTTTACTCCCACTGTAGCTATAACTAAAAAGTGATCTGATATATCTGTAGCCCCTCTATAAACATGTACATCCTGAAGTCTACTCAACAGTCTTTTATCTACCAATACATAGTCCAACAAACTACTGTCATTACGCCCTACATCATATCTTGTATACTTATTTATCCTCTTTTTCTTAAAATATGTATTACCTATAACTAAACCCTTTCTATACAAAGTTCAATCAAAGGGCTCCCATTATTATTTACACCTGGCACCCCAAACTTACCTACTACACCCTCTCTGCATGTTTCTCCCACTTTAGCATTTAGGTCCCCTACCACAATTACTCTCTCATTTGGTTCAAAAGTTCCTATACATTCGCTTAACATCTCCCAAAATCTCTCTCTCTCTCCTACACTCCTCTCTTCTCCAGGTGCATACACGCTTATTATGACCCACTTTTCGCATCCGACCCTTATTTTAATCCACATAATCCTTGAATTTACACATTTATATTCCCTCTTTTCCTTCCATAACTGATCCTTCAACATTATTGCTACCCCTTCCTTAGCTCTAACTCTCTCAGATACTCCTGACTTAATCCCATTTATTTCTCCCCACTGAAACTCGCCTACCCCTTCAGCTTTGTTTCGCTTAGGGCCAGGACATCCAACTTCTTTTCATTCATAACATCGGCAATCATCTCTTATATATATATATATATATATATATATATATATATATATATATATATATATATATATATGAGACTGAAGAAAAGGAGGTATAACGTATCTAACTACATTAATATATAACAATGCAGACTCAAGAGTTCACACTGGCGCTAGTATCGCGACAACCAGCCTGAACTTCATAACAAACTCTATTTAAAACACGGAATTTGAGATAAGGATGAAGAGGAAAAATGATAATAGTATGTAGACGAAGAAATTAGGAGCAGAGGAATGTGGGATGGAGTGAGACAGTGGTAAGTGTCAAGTAATAGGGTTCTGTAGGACCTGGGACGTGGTGCTGAGATTGAGTGGTAGTGCGAGGGAAGGGAAAATTATTGTGGTGATGTCTGTATTACCATTCATCACAAAAATCATTAAGTGTCATTGTCAAAGGATGATCCGTAAAGTGATGGTGGCCGAGTGGTGATCCGTAGAGTGATGCTGGCCGAGTGGTGATCCGTAGAGTGATGCTGGCCGAGTGGTGATCCGTAGAGTGATGGTGGCCGAGTGGTGATCCGTAGAGTGATGGTGGCCGAGTGGTGATCCGTAGACTGATGGTGGCCGAGTGGTGATCCGTAGAGTGATGGTGGCCGAGTGGTGATCCGTAGAGTGATGGTGGCCGAGTGGTGATCCGTAGAGTGATGCTGGCCGAGTGATGCGGCAGTGTTAAGAAGCTGCCTCTAACATGCGCTGCTGAAGACGCAGATGTTTATTAACACATGCGAAGATTGTCAATGATTCTTTGTCGGCCACGACAGTGACCACTCACTGTTTTACTGATCGGATTCAATGTTACTCAGGAGATTGGAAATGATTAGCATTGGCTTCCACAAATCTTAGCAATCTTGGTGTAGAAGTCCGCCACGATAAATCTGCTATATACCAAGTAAATATGAAACGGAAAGATAAGCTAAACATTCTTTGAGCTATTGCTGGTCACAACCAAGACAATGATGCAGTTGCTGGTCACAACCAAGACAATGATGCAGTTGCTGGTCACAACCAAGACAATGATGCAGTTGTTGGTCACAAAAAAGACAATGATGCAGTTGCTGGTCACAACCAAGACAATGATGCAGTTGCTGGTCACAACCAAGACAATGATGCAGTTGCTGGTCACAACCAAGACAATGATGCAGTTGCTGGTCACAACCAAGACAATGATGCAGTTGCTGGTCACAACCAAGACAATGATGCAGTTGCTGGTCACAACCAAGACAATGATGCAGTTGCTGGTCACAACCAAGACAATGATGCAGTTGCTGGTCACAACCAAGACAATGATGCAGTTGCTGGTCACAACCAAGACAATGATGCAGTTGCTGGTCACAACCAAGACAATGATGCTGTTGCTGGTCACAACCAAGACAATGATGCAGTTGCTGGTCACAACCAAGACAATGATGCAGTTGCAAGAGCCTGAGAATTTACATTCTTTTATATTAGATCCTTCATCGATTATGCTGCGCCTATTTTATTACTAGCTGAAAAAGAACTAGTATATATTAATTTAATAACGTTTCTTAAAGCGCCTTCTAAGAAGCTTATCACCAGTAATCTCAAGCTCATATCCTTTGCAAAGGTAACAGCTATTCATGAAGAAATTTCTCGTCTATCTGTTAGTAAGCAAATATCATAAATCATGTACTCTGGACTTCATGTACTCAGGACTGCATGTACTCTGATAGGTTTAAGCATGAGTCCACTGGCAGGACTGCATCAGCCCTCCTTGACACACTGATTATACTGGTCTGTATGATTTTTTTTACTCTATGGTATCTTTTTCGGTATATATATGGAAAATAGTGACTCATTGTGATTTTTATTCATCTCTATGACATCAGGTTGTCAAGTTATATGGAAACGTCACTTTTCTCTTTTCGTATAACATAAGTAAATGAGAAAGTGGTATATTACCAATTAAAATGCTTACCTTATATTGAATTAAATGTAAAATCTAATATATATTTCTTTATTTTCAGATTATTAATGTCTAGAGGCTGCATAAATTCACCAGACATATTCTGCTATGTCTGCGGGCAATTCACCCCTTCAGATTCCCGCAGCAACATTACTCCTTTATTGAGTTTAAAGGTTGTACTTCTCTACATTGGTAACACAGCTGCATCTGTGTCAATTGGCCATAGTGTCCAAATGTCAGAAACTTACGCAAATAGGAAGACACTAATATCTGCAATCAAGTACCAGAATCACAATTTTCTCATTTGTGATGATTTAAAAGTTATTGCTCTCCTACTAGTTCTTCAAGGCGGATACACCAAGTATCCGTTTTCTGTGTCTTTGGGATAGTAGGGCAGACAGCCAGCACTATGAACAAAAAGACTGGCCACCAAGAACCAGCTTCTTACCAGGAAATCACAACGTGAAAACTGTGCCACTAGTTGACCCCAAGAAAATTCTGCTGCTACCACTCCAAGTCAAATTAGGGCTTATGAAAATTTTTGTGAAGGACTTGAACAAGAATGGAACTGCTTTCAAGTACCTGGAGTCAAAGTTTCCTCGTAGAAGTGAAGGCAAGCTAAAGGCAGGAATCTTTGTTGGCCCTCAGATTCGGTAATTGATGAAGGACAAGCATTTTGATGAAACATTAGCAGGTGTCGAGGTGAATGCCTGGTTTTCATTCAAGAAGATTGTCCACAACTTCACGGGAAACAGGCGCTTCCCCGAATATGAAAAAATTGATGCAAGACCTGATTTCAAGTTTCCAACAACTTGGGTCTAAAATGAGTGTGAAGATGCACCTTTAGCATCTGTGGGGACTACAGTGAGGAACAAGGAGAGCGGTGGTTCCATCAGGATATTTGTTCCATGGAAACTCAATACCAGGGCAAATGTAATGTCACCATGATGGTGGATTACTGCTGGTCATTGAAACTTAATGGTCTCGATGCACAGCACAAGCGAAAATTAAAGCGGTCCTCCTTCCTTTGATTCAATATGTAGGCTAACCATTAGGAACATATTTTTTTAATAAAATCATTTGATTTGATTCATGTTGATTTATAATTCCTATGATTTTAAAACTAACAGAACGTGCTTTTCCATGATTACTTGCCTAAATTTAATAAAGTAACAATTTATTAAAAATTCACATTTTTCATCATTAATTTCTATTTCATTCAAAAGAGCAAAATAGTTTAGGTATTTACAATCAGCAGCCCAAGAATATTTAAGATGGCAGCCATGAATAAAAATAAAAAATAAAAACATTCCAAATACAGACCAGTGTAATGGTTCTGGGACACATGTTGACCCATCCACACACACTCCTTCTCCCTGCCCCCTCCAAACACACTCCTCCTCCCTGCCCCCTCCAAACACACTCCTCCTCCCTAACCCCTCCACACCCACTCCTCCCTGCCCCCTCCACACCCACTCCTCCTTCTCCTCCCTGCCCCTCCACAACAAACTCCTCGTTCTCCTCCTTGCCCCCTCCAAACACTCCTCCTCTTTCTTACCCCTCCACACACACATCTCTCCTCCCTACCCCTCCCACACACTCCTTCTCCCTGCCCCTCCACACACACTTCTCCCTGCCCCTCCAGACACACTCCTCCTCCTGCCCCCTCACACACACACACTCCACCTCGTTCCATGCCCCTCCACACACACTCTACCTCCTCCCTTCCAGTCACACTCCACCTCCTCCCTGCCCCATCCACACCTCCACCTCCTCCCTGCCCCATCCACACACTCCACCTCCTCCCTGCCCCCTTTACATACACTCCACCTCGTCCCTGGTCTCTCCTCCTACACTCCACCTTCTCTCTGGCCCCTCCAACCACACTCCACCTCCTTGCCCCCTCCACACACTCTCTACCTCCTCCTTCCAATCACCTCCACCTCCTCCCTCCTCCAATCACACTGCACCTCCTCCTGCCCTAAACACACACACTCCACCTCCTCCTGCACCATCCACAAATCCACCTCCTCACTGCCCCTTTGCATACACTCCACCTCCTCCTGGTCCATCCACCTACTCCGCCTCCTCCTGCCCCTCCACACACTCCACCTCCTCCTTCCCCTCAACACACGCTCCACCTTCTCCCTGCCCCTTCACACACTCTCCACCTCCTCCCTGCCCCCTCCACACACTCCACCTTCTCCCTTCCCTCCACACACCTCCACTTCTCCTTGCCCCTCTAATCACCTCCACCTCCTCCTGGTCCCTCCTCATACATCCATCTCCTCCTGCCCCTCCACACACTCCACTCCTCTCTGCCCTTCCAATCACCTGCACCTCCTCCTGCTCCTCCACACACACTCCACCTCCTCCCTGCCCCTCCACACACTCTCTACCTCCTCCTTCCAATCACACTCCACCTCCTCCTTCCCTCTACCTTCTCCTGCCCCTCCACACCCTCTCACCTCCTCCCTGCCCCCTCCACACACCACCTCCTCCCTGCCCCTCCACACACCACCTTCTCCCTGCCCTCCACACATCTACACCTCCTCCTTGCCCCTCCACACACTCCACCTTCTCCTGCCCCTCCACACACTCTCCACCTCGTCCTGCCCCCTCCGCACACTCCACCTTCTCCCTGCCCCTCCACACACATCCACCTTCTCCTGCCCCTCCGCACACACTCCACCTTCTCCTTGCCCCGCACACACTTCACCTTCTCCTGCCCTCCCACACACTCCACCTTCCCTGCCCCTCCACACACTCCACCTTCTCCCTGCCCCTCCACACACTCCACCTTCTCCCTGCCCCTCCACACACACTCCACCTTCTCCCTGCCCCTCCACACACCTCCACCTTCTCCCTGCCCTCACACACACTCCACCTTCTCCCTGCCCCCTCCACACACTCCACCTTCTCTCTGCCCCTCCACACACTCCACCTTCTCCCTGCCCCTCCACACACATCCACCTTCTCCCTGCCCTCTCACACACTCCACCTTCTCCTGCCCTCCACCTCACCTTCTCCTGCCCCTCACACACACTCCACCTTCTCCTGCCCTCACACACTCCACCTTCTCCTGCCCTCCACACACACTCCACCTTCTCCCTGCCCCTCCACACACTCCACCTTCTCCTGCCCCTCCACACACCTCCACCTTCTCCTGCCCCTCCACACACACTCCACCTTCTCCCTGCCCCCTCCACACACACTCCACCTTCTCCCTGCCCCCTCCACACACTCCCATGTTATCTTACGTCTCAAACAAGCATTATTCAACACAGCAATACTCGCTAACGCTAATTGGCGCTGTAGTGGGAATGAGTGGTGAGGGAGGAGCTTCCTCTGCTTTTTTTAATACTCTCTCCCCTTCCTCTTCCTCTTCCCCTCCATCACTTTAGTGCTCTCTTTCATTCCCTCACTTTCACCATCCATCGTCAGTCAACACTACCTATCATCTCTTTCTTCCCCATCTACACTTCCACCCTCCCACCACTACCTCCACCCTCCCACCACTACCTCCACCCTCCCACCACTACCTCCACCCTCCCACCACTACCTCCACCCTCCCACCACTACCTCCACCCTCCCACCACTACCTCCACACCTCTGCAGGAGCTTTGTCAAGCGAAGTGTCACATTAATTGCACCTGTGTCCTTTTACCCAGCATTTTGTCCTTAATTCTACCATTATTACAAATACTATCACTTGCCCTAAATCTTATGGAGAAGAGTCTAAATATAGGAGTCATCCGACAGTAATTATTTAAGCTCCACAAAGATGGCGCTAAATCAGTCAAGAAACTATAGACCCATAGTACTATCGACCAGCAATATTAGACTTCGTTTACTACTGTTCTTCGTCCTTCATTTTTCTTTCTAAACTTGTTCTCATTCATCATCATCATCATGGTTTACGTTTGTGTCTTAGGGCTATTAAATCTTCCCCAATTAAAAGGCTGTATGCAGAAGCGACCGTCCTATCTTTGCAAGATCGTTGCGATGCCCATTTTCTCCGTTATTGTATGCGTTTTCACGACCTTCACGATCCTTCCACATATGGGACAGTAACGGATGTTACTAAGGCTTCTTTGTTTAATCGTCGTCTCTGTTTACTTCGCCCCTTTCCTCGCCGCATTCGCTCTCTAGTGGCTTCCCTTAATTTACCTTCCCTTTACGTCCAACCCGGCATCTTTTACCCTCCCTCCTTGGGAAGTCCCGACGATTCCAGTTTGATCTTCCCCACTTCCATTTGAGAGCTCACCTGCCTGCTATAACTTCACTCTCGCTCTTGCTCTTTATTGATCATTTCCATTCTCATTCTCATGCTACTGCAGTGTACACCGTTAGTTCTAAATCCCCTGATGGTTTTGGCTATGCAGCAGTTTTTTCCTGACAAAATCATTCAAGGTCATTTACTAGACTGCTATTGGTTTCACAGCCGAGTTGTACTCAATTCTCGTGGCAATCATGCACGTTGTGTTGATGTCTACCTCGTCATTCGTATTTGTGTCGGACGAGTATAGTGCTTTACAGGCTCTCCGCAAATTTACTCCCCCTCATCCCATCGTAATTTGTATACAACTTTAGTTATGTCGCATTTCTAGTAAACACACACACACACACACACACACACACACACACACGTCGATGCTTGGGGTAAGAAACAAGCAAATTCAGCTGCATTATTACATGGTTCTTAGTGCACTGAAAAAAAAAATTGTAGATGTAGTATACACAGATTTTGATGGTGTAATAGAGCACAAAACGCGTGCAAACACAGCAATAGGAAAACTGACTCTTTGATCTGAGTACATTTCCTTTCATTTCTGCTCTCGCCTCGAGTTGTGAGCGCTAGTTTCTTGTGAGGTACACTATCAAATGCCTCCTTGCAGTCCAAGAATATGCCTGCCTTCATTCCTTCCCTCCCCCTCCCCCTCCCTCCCTCTATCCTTCCCTCCCTCTCTCTATCTCCTTCCCTCCCTCCCTTCCTCTCTCCCTTCCTCTCTCCCTAACTCCCTCCCTCCCCCTCTCTCTCCTTCCCTCCCTCTCTCCTTCCCTCCCTCTCTCCTTCCCTCCCTCTCTCCTTCTCTCCTCTCTCCTTCTCTCCTCTCTCCTTCTCTCTCTCTCCTTCCCACTCTCTCCTTCCCACTCTTCCTCTCTTTCTCCTTCCCTCCCCTCTCTCTCCTTCCCTCCCCTCTCTCTGCTCTCCTTCCCTCCTCTCTCTGCTCTCCTTCCTCACTCTCTCTCTCCTTCCCTCCCTCTCTCTCTCCTTCCTCCCTCCCTCTCTCCTTCCTCTCCCTCCTCCCTCCCTCTCTCCTTCCCTCCCTCCCTCCCTCCCTCCCTCTCTCCTTCCCTCCTCCTCTCTCCCTCTCCTGTCTCACTTCTGTCACTTTTGGTAAATACAAGACCCAATCTCGCTGGTTCGTCTCCTTAACATCCTGATATAAGTTTTTCCTAAAAAAAAAAACCCAACTTCTTACCTCATGTTTCTTGTCCCCTATGTGGGTTCCGGGTCTCGCAATCACTTTCTTTGTGGTCTGGCATGAATAATAACTTCACTTTAGCACAATGAGCTCTCTTTGCTGCTTCCATTACAGTGTCAACCATTGCCTAGTTGTTCTCTTCATATTTCTTTCTTGGTATCCTATTTCTTGATGGCTGGTTGTAAATCACTGCAACTACTACTCTGGGCTCCTGGTCTTGATTGTACTCCACTGCATAATATATTTGTTCATTTCTATTTCTATCTCGCTTCACTGATTTTTAACTAACGGAGCCACTCCTCATCATCCTTGCTTTCTCTTATTACCTGGTATCCTGTTGGGAATATGACATTAGTTATCATGTCATGAGGGCTGAGTAAGCATTCAAACTGGGTTTACCTTTGCTATCCATTCTTTGAAGTCATCACTTGTATTCGATAATCCACATGCATTTAAAAGCACACTAAGCGTTCTCTCCTAAAGGACATTTAAATGAAGTGTTGAACATTTACCTGAAGTGGGAAGCTGGAGCTGGGGTTGGCATTTGCATCGGTACAGGGAGAAGAGTCAGGATGAGAGGTGGGAAGGGAGGGTGTTGTACTCACCTAGTTGTGGTTGCAGGGGTCGAGTCACAGCTCATGGCCCCGCCTCTTCACTGGCCACTACTAGGTCACTCTTCCCGTTCCATGAGCTTTACCATACCTCTTCTTAAAGCTATGTATGGATCCTGCCTCCACTACATCACTTCCCAGACTATTCCACTTTCTGACAACTCTGTGACTAAAGAAATACTTCCTAACATCCCTGTGATTCATCTGAGTCTTCAACTTCCAACTGTGACCCCTTGTTGCTGTGTCCCATCTCTGGAACATCCTGTCTCTGTCCACCTTGTCGATTCTTCTCAGTATTTTGTATGTCGTTTTCATATCCCCCCTATCTCTCCTGTCTTCCAGTGTCGTCAGGTCAATTTCCCTTAACCTCTCCTCGTAGGTCATACCTCTTAGCTCCGGGACTAGTCTTGTTGCAAACCTTTGCATTTTCTCTAGTTTCCTTGCGTGCTTCGTTAGGTGAGGGTTCCAAACTGGCTCTGCATACTCCAATATGGGCCTAACGTACACAGTGTACAGGGTCCTGAATGACTCCTTATTAAGATGTCGGAATGCTGTTCTTAGGTTTGCTAGGCGCCCGTATGCTGCAGCAGTTATTTGGTTGATGTGCGCCTCCAGAGATGTGCCTGGTGTTATACTCACCACAAGATCCTTTTCCTTGAGTGAGGTTTGTAGTCTCTGTCCCCCTATACTGTACTCCATCTGAGGTCTTCTTTGTCATTCCCCAATCTTGGTGGGGTTGAACTCCAGGAGCCAGTTGCTGGACCAGGCTTGCAGCCTGACCAGATCCCTCTTTAGTTCTGCCTGGTCCTCGTCCGATTGGATTCTTCTCATCAACTTCACATCATCTGCAAACAGGGACACTTCGGAGACTATTCCTTCCGTCATGTCGTTCACAAATACCAAAAACAGCACCGGTCCTAAGACTGATCCCTGTGGCATCCCGCTCGTTACAGGCGCCCACTCTGACACCTCGCCACGTACCATGACTCGCTGTTGTCTTCTTGACAGGTATTTCCTGATCCATTGTAGTGCCTTCCCTGTTATCCCTGCCTGGTCCTCCAGCGTCTGCACTAATCTCTTGTGTGGAACTGTAACACATCCCTTCTTACAGTCCAAGAAAATGCAATCTACCCACCCCTCTCTCTCTTGTCTTACTGCTGTCACCCTGTCATAGAACTCCAGTAGGTTTTTGACACAGGATTTCCCGTCCCTGAAATCGTGTTGGCCGTCGTTGATAAATTCATTCCTTTCTAGGTGCTCCACCACTCTTCTCCATGACCTTGTGTGTGTGTGTGTGTGTGTGTGTGTGTGTGTGTGTGTGTGTGTGTGTGTGTGTGTGTGTGAGAGAGAGAAAAAAAATCTTCGTTCCATCTCCAGGGTGGGCAATCATTATTATTGTTGTTGTTGAACCATTCCCAGGGTGAGCACCCCAGGGTGAGCACCCTAGGGTGACTGGGAAGAAAAAAAACTGAGGAAATTGAAAGCATTCAAGCGTAAATCAAAGTAACACTATGGGAGGAAAACAATGCAGGGTTTGAAGGGATTACGAGGTAAAGAGGGGTTAGAGGCGTAAGTAATGAGTAGTATTGGAGAGGTTGAGTGCCATGAGAGGTCCATAGTTGGGTTATGAGGGGAAGGGGATATTTGGGGTAATGGTAGAGGGTCACTAGAAGAATTCGACACTAATTTAAATTAATCTAACATTGCCAAGATATGGGAATAATTGCCCCCAGTATCGTGTACATTTTTATCGTCTTCGTATAGACTCGTGTTTGTGGTTAATTTGATAACATTTGTTCCTGGCCCAGATTTATAGCCTCGTATCACTGGGTTCACAAGTTTCCTGTCTCAGTTCCTGTCGTATCTATCAAGAAAACTGTATATGCATTTTTACTGCACCATTTCTTGTTTTAAAATATTACACTTCCTAACTACCTTGAGGCTGCGGTCCTACATAACATTCTATCACCATTGTTACACCAACTGGATCTTACTGATTCTTGCAACATTTTGTCTTCTCACTTATTAGGATAGGTGAAGGGGAGGGGGTTCTAGATTCCTGGGAGATTTAGACAGGTAGGAGGTCATTATTTCTGAACGGGTCAGGGGCTCGAGGAAATGTTTGTAATGCTTTAGAAACGCGAATACTCTTATCGCTTTTATTATATGTTGACGTATAAGAGCCGTCATTACATTTAAGAATTTGATTGACCATTTATCTGTATTACCAGCCTAATATACCCAGTTTATTTTCATGTATCTCAAATCTCAAATAAGAGTATTTGTATTTTATGGTCACTCCTCATTAATAATTACCTTCATACATTATGTAATCCCTCATTTGTCTTATGAAACTCATTTCTCCAACACGTTATTAAAATATATCTTGTATATATTAACTATTACCAACGTCTTACCTTTGCATTTAATTTTTTTCGCTAAAATTTAAAAATATTTCCTCGACACTGAGTTGTTTTCCTTGAGTATAACCTGGTTTTAAAATAATGAATTAGACACATGTGAAACATCTGTCTTTATTCTGTAGACGTTTCGCCATCCAGTAGCATTATTTTGTTTCCTTTTATGTGCGGTCAAAACAATATTAATACCCCCTCTGTAATTTAGTTTTTTCCCATCTCTTATTTTTGTTTCAGAACCAATGATTGTTCTAACAGTAATCTGCATCATTACCACCTGCTCATATTGCTGTTTTTAGTGATTTTACCACAATTATCTTCCAGTTTAGCTTTATATCCTTCTAAAAGCTTTTGTTAACATTATCTTTAATAAATACAGCAGAATGGATGAAGACTCGAACCATGGTCCTAGCAAGCACCAGGTCCAACACTCTATCAATCAACTTGATGGCACAACATTGACCTGTGCAACATCTAGGTAACTTTATTTGTAGACGTTACGTCCTCCACTGGCTGTGTGAATGCACACTCAAGGAAATAATGGGAAGACTGTAGAACTATGTGTAAGAGAACAGGTAATCAGTCCTCAGCCTTAAGTTGGTGACGAGCACCGTAGTCTTCAAGAATGAATATTGGCGCTTAAATATTCATGAGTCTTGAAGACTCATGAATATTGGCGCTTCAAATTCACTGATTCACTAATTCCAAGGCTGAGGGACGGATTACCTCGTCTTTGTGCATATTTCTACAGTCTTCCCAA